>PVKH010013283.1:0-16845 GCA_004027955.1 Chaetophractus vellerosus | reverse complement strand
GCTTATTTGAATAATTCCATATGCTGGCAGGGAGCTGAAGCAGGGATAAGCAGGGACTGTGCCTGGTCCCCAGGATAAGGAGGGTTGTTTGACTAGAAGACTTTATCTGTAAGATAAGAGGGGGAGGAACTTGCAGTTAAAATGTTTGAGGCCCTCCTGATTTCACAAATGTCAAGGGAGCACATAATATTGAGCCTTAAGTTTAGGCCTTAAATAATTTAATCCCCATAACTTTTTGAAGTATGTAAAATTTATAGATGGGGAAACTGGAGTATGGACAGTAATTCACTAGTGTCACAGCTAGTACGTAATAGTTGGGCTAAGATTTTAAATCAGGTAGTCTGATTCCAAAAGCCATACTTTTTAACCACTAAGCTATATTTCCTCTTGTAATCAAGTTCTGAAGACCTGTGTTTGGGCTAAAGATTTCTGACTCTAAATTGCTAATGAGATGATGACTATAGGTCACATACTTATAAGTATGTGAGTGTGTGTATGTGTGTATATGTGCTAATACTGGGTACATTTTTAATAAAAGCAGTAGCTTTTCCCTGTTCATAGTTTTGATACTATTGTAAATGGTATCATTTATTATTAACTTCCATTACAAATTGTTCAGTGCTAGTATATAGAAATACATTTGATTTTTATATTGATCTTGTATCTTACCACCTTGCTAAATTCCTGTATTGTAGTTTTTCTTTTTTGTAGATTCCATTGGGCTTTCTATTTGACAGATCATGCCATCTGTGAATAAAGACAGTTTTGCTTCTTTTTCAGTCTGGATCCCTTTTTCTTTTCTTTTCCTTGTTTTATTGCACTGGTTAAAACTCCCAGTACAGTGTTGAATAGAACTGGTGAAAACAAACACCCTATTTTGTTCCTGATCTGACATTCAGTTTAATAAGCCATTTAATGTTAATAGCGTTCAATCTTTTAACACCACTAAATAGGTGATAGCTATAGGTTTTTCCATAGATGTCCTTTATCAGGTTGAGAAAGATCACTTCTATTCTTACATTGCTGAGAGTTTTTATCATAAATGGATGTTGGATTTTGTCAAATAATTGCTCTGCATCTATTGAGATACTCGTTTTTTTCCTTTTTTTAAAAGTCGTTAATATGTTACATTACAGTGATCGATTTTTGAATGTCAAACCAACCTTGCAGTCCTAGGATAACTGTACTTGGTCATCATGTGTTGTCCTTTTTATTTATTGTTGGATTCTGTTTGCTGAAGTTTATTCAGAATTTTTTGTGTCTGTTCAAAAAAGATTATTTGGTCTGTAGTTTTCTTTTCTCATAATGTCTTTCTCTGATTTTGGTATTAAAGGAATTGTGACCTCATAGAATGAGTTGGGAAAAATTCCCTCCTTTTTAATTCACTGGAAAATTTTGTAAGGAATGTCTATGTCTGTTCTTTTAACTGTTTGATAGAATTCACCAGTGAAGCACTCTGGACCTGTTGTTTTCTTTGTGGAAAGTTTTTAATTACCATTTGAAATTCTTTCATTAATATAGGGCTATTCAGGCTATTTATTTATATTTCTCCTTGAGTGAGCTTTTGTAGTTTGTGTCTTTCAAGAAATGTGTTCATATCCTTTAAATTGCTGGATTTTTAAAAAGTATTATTATTAGAGAAATTGTGGGTTTACAGATCAATCATGCATAAAATACAGGATTCCCACACACCACCCCACCATCAATACCTTGCATTAGTGTGGAGCCTCTGGTACAATTGATGATAGTACTTTTTTGTAATTGTACTAAGTTTTTAACAGTTGTTACCTTTATCACAATTAATGTAAATTTATTAAAATAGTACTATTGAATATCATTCATAGTTTACATTAGGTGTGTTTTTTCCATATATCACAATATTATTAACATCGTTTATCCTTATATTTGTTATAATTCATGAAAGAACATTCTTATGCTATAAACTATAGACCATTGTCTATAGTGGGATACACTGTGTTATACAGTCTTGTGCTTTGTCTTTAATTTTCATTCTAGTAACATGTATAATCTAAAGTTTCCCCTACTTTTAACTACATTCACATATATAATTCAGTGCTTAATTATACTAGCAATGATGTGCTGCCATCACCACCATCCATTTCCAAACCTTTACAATCAACCTAAATAGAAAGTCTGTACAAATTAAGCATCAACTCCCCATCCTCTAACCAAATCTATCCCCTGGTAACGTATATTCTAGATTCTGTGAGTTTGCTTATTATAATTAGCTCATATCAGTGATACCATACAATACTTGTCATTTTGTGTCTGGCCTATTTCACTCAGCATAATGTCCTCAAGGTTCATTCATGTTGCATGCATCAGGACTTCATTTGTTTTTTTTGGCTGAATAACATTACATTCTATGCATGTACCACATTTTTTTATCCATTCATCAGTTGATGGGCACTTGGAATAGTTCCATCTTTTGGCAGTTGTAAATAATGCCACTGTGAATATCAGTGTACAAATATCTGTTCGAGTCTCTGCTTTCAATTCTTCTGGGTATATACCTGGGAGCAGGATTGCCAGGTCATATGGTAATTCTATACTTACCTTTCTGAGGAACTGCCAAACTCTTCCACAATGGCTGTACCATTTTCATTCCCACCAGCAATGAATGAGTGTTCCTGCTTCTCCACATCTTCTCCAATGCTTGTTTCATGTGCTTTTTAGCCATTTGTATATCTTCTTTGGAGAAATGTCTATTCAAGATTTTGCTCATTTTTTAATTGGGTTTTTATTGTTGAGTTGTAGGATTTCTTTATATATTCTGGATAGCATACCTTTATCAGATATGCGGTTTCCAAATATTTTCTTCCATTGAGTAAATTGTCTTTTCACTTTCATGCATAGTGTTTCAATAATGAGGGAGGGATTAAAATATTCACAGATAAACAGAGACTGAGAGAGTTCATCAACAAGAGACCTTCCCTATAATAATTTCTAAAGGGAGTTCTGCAGGTTGAAAGGAAAAGACAGGAGAGAGTGGCTTGGAGTAGCATGAAGAAATGAAAATTATTAATAAGGATAACTAAAAGGGTAAATGTAAACCAAATATACAATGCTACTCTTCAATATATAACTCTATTCTTTAGTTCCTATAAGAATCAGAATGCAATTGATCAAGAAAAAGGCATATTTCTTGACAATAGCAATGGGTGTGTAAAATATAAAGTGGTAAAGTAAGACAAAACAACATAAAGAGAGAAAACAGAGGGATATGGGAGCAGAGACTGTGTTTCCTATTGAAAGTAGGTTGATATCTTCTCAAATTAGAAGGTTATAGATGAAGGTTGTATAACCCCAGGGTCACCACAAAGAAAGTATTTTAAAAATATACAGAATCAGAAATGAGTAAGTTGTTGAATTTATTGCCATATATTTCTTCATCAAATTTCCTTATACTTTTAAAATCTGGAGAAATTGTACTGATGTCAATTATCTTATTCCTAGTACTGATAGTTAGAGTCTTACCTCTTTTTGCCTTGATCAGTCTGGCTAGAGGTTTGTTGATTTTATTGATCTTCACATTTTAATAAGGATCTGAATAAGATAAAGGAGTGAGCATGAAGGTCTGGGAGAAGGTGGAGGGAACAGCACTTGCACAGTATCTGAGCAGGGCAGAACTTGGCATTTTCAAAGAGAATAAACTAAGGGGCCAAGAGTGGAAGCAGGGAGAGCAGTAATGAGGTTATTGCAATAATATAGTTCAGAAAATGAAAATGCTGGAATGGACTATTGTGGTTAATAAGGTGATGAGAAGTGGTTGGATTCAGAATATATTATGAAGGTATAGAGCAAAGGACCTGCTGATGGCTTGGCTATAGAGTGCTAGACAAAGAAAAGAGCAATGGGAGGAGTGGGATGGAGAATAATCAAAAGTTCTGATTTAGACATAGTGGACAATTTGAATGATTGATTTACTCAGATAATTTTTTCTGTTTATATATTTTATATATTTGCTTAAGTTATCCAGAAAATTCAATCTTCACTTCGTGAAGATTATGTAGTGAAGCTACTATGTAGGGCATAGTCAAGGTAAAGGAGGTAATGCTTTATAGCTACTTAACATATAATTTCAAATCAAGCACTCAAGTTTCAATATACTTGGAAGTAGAAGAAACAAATAAATGTGTGACTCTTTTTGTACTATAAAGACATTGATAGAATTGATGTGAAGTTATCAGATTTAGGATACACCTTATGCTAATAAATCTTTTAGAGAAATTATCTATTTATAGACAGTGTGTGTAATGTGAATAGCCAACATGAACTTCCTTAATGAGATCAAAACAGAATTCTGAAAATATATAATTTGTTATTCGTTTCTGAAGTTCTTTGTATATAAATCAAATGTAGAGGAGGACTCAGGAAGATCGGGCCTAGAATTCTAGACTTCCTTTAAAACAGACTGAGATAATAAATTCAGCCCAAGTTAAACTGATAGAATCTTTCTGGTGTCCTTCAGATAGATCCAGAAGTTGACAAACTTCCAGGAGTAGAGGGTTTGAGAAACCACTATGCTCTCCCAGAAAATGCTGTCAGAGGCATGTTGAGAATATTAGACCCGTTAAATATTGGAGTATCTCTTTCTTGATTAGAGTAATTCAGGGTAAAATTCTTTCAGTCCCAAACTAGAGTAGAACCATTACATAATAGGTTAAGGAATAAGAGAAGGTTTTTAATTTACTTTTTTATTTCAGAAATGCTAAATGTAATAAGCATTCAGCATGAGGAAATTCTGTGACAGCGGGGATCTTATTTGTGTAATTCATCACTAAATACCTGGCATAAGGTTAGTGTAGGTACTCACATTTTTATAAATACATAAATTAGTGAAAGTTCTAATTAGAAAACTTGGCTTATTTAGTGAGTTTTTTTTACGTTTCTTCACTAGAGGGTGCTGTGTAAGCATTTAATACTTTAAAAGTGTCCTCTCTCGTTTACTTACTTTCTCAAAAGTTGGATTTTTTTTTTTTTTGAGATGTTGTGAGTTAACAAAACAATCATGCATACCGTAAAGGATTCCCATATATCACCTGATTTATTTCATGCTTTCCTTTCTTTTTCTTTGCTGTCAAAGCAATACTGATGGTATTGTGTATAGTTAAATTAATGAAATTGAGTTGCTGTTGCAACATTAACACAAATGTTTCTTTTTTTCCTCCTTCTTAGGAGACTTATGACTCCAATTATGTATGCTGCACGAGATGGTCACCCTCAGGTTGTTGCTGTCCTTGTTGCTCATGGAGCAGAGGTTAATACCCAGGATGAGAATGGTTATACTGTGAGAGTCACTTTTATAATATTCCCTTTTATTTCTAAGATGTTTTCTTATTATTAGCACTAATCCCCAAAATGGCTTTTAAAAAGTAATAACTGTTAAAGAGCTGGGATAGAATTGTTGTTTGGTGAAGAAAAGCAACGGTTGAAATAGAAGATCTCCCTAGTTCTCACCCCTTACAAAAGAAGCTATAACCAACCACAAAGCCTAGGGTATAGAAGACACATAAGACTTCTTTCTTTTTTTTTTTTTTTTTTTTTTTTTGTAGAAAACATGTCAATGATTAGTAGATAAATCTTTTTTTTCCCCATAATGTCCTTTGTGTTAAACATTATTTGGTTTTATAAAATCAGTGAACATTGGTAGGCTGCTTTGCAGTTGCAACTTTAGAAATATGTTTACATTATATTGGGAAATGAAGAGATTGCATCATTCCAGTAATTAACCATGTTCACTTTTTTATTGTGCCATAAACATTGTTGAAAACTTTTTGTCTGTATCATACTCACTCCTTCTATTTAAACAATCTTTTTCTCCTTCTTTGCAGGCTTTAACATGGGCAGCACGTCAAGGTCATAAAAATGTAGTTTTGAAGTTACTTGAACTTGGAGCTAATAAAATGCTACAAACTAAAGACGGAAAGACACCAAGTGAAATTGCAAAAAGAAATAAACATCTAGAGGTATCCTTCTATATATTAAAATAAATTTTCTGTGGCCTGTTTCTTTATCACTGGTAGAGGGTTTGTATTACTTTGTTAGAATGCACAAATGAAATAATGTATCAGGTTGTTATTAAATGTATTTTTCCTTCAGCCAGTAATGAAAACTTTATTTTAATTTGGTATTCACGTTTTACTAAATAGGTATCTATAATGTCATTTAAAGAGTATATAAATGAATAGTAAAGTCTTAATCTCGCCTTAGAAATATAATTGTTATAGGCTATTTAAACATTTCAAACTGATCCCGATTTTTAAAAACTAATTGATATACTGAGAAAACTAGTAAAATGTCCAAATTGGAAGATGAATTGAAGCATTGTTTTTTAATTTTAATTCATAGACAGTAGACAATTTGAAAACTAAATCCTTTCAGCAGTATTTACTTCTATATATGTGACAAGGCATATGATTAATATACTTGGGTATATATGATCTGTCCTTTAGATGTTAAAGTCAATAATGAATATTTGTCATACTTTAGATTACTTTATTGATAGAAACCTGGGCTCTGAAGATTAAAGCTTTTGGCAAAAGCTCTGTAATTTCTAAGCAAGGATCAAATACAATGCAAATCACAAAAGTTCTATGAAACTTCTAAAAGAAATTTACTGTTTTTCTCCTAAGGAGAAAATTTGAAGACTTATAAAACTTATCATTAGCTTACTAGATTATTATATTCAGGTTCAATGACACTGAATTAGACATAATAAATTCAATATCAAAAGTTAAGTCATAAATCACTTCTTAGAGTGAGATTTGATCTTGTATTTTGCATGTTTACATTTATATTTTATTTCATGTAACATAACCTTGAGCACCTAAGCAGTTAGGTTTTAAACTAAGACATTTTACCACATGTCTCTTTGAGATGTAGATTTGGGATTTGTATACATTTAGACATTCTTACTACTACTTCCCTACTTAACAATGTATTTTAAGTACTACTTTAGTACTTTATCTTTCTGAGGCACTTATGAAAATGGAATTTTAAATTTTTGTTTTATATATTATTGAGACTATTTCTTTAATTTTTACTATTTTGAAATAGATGCAATTTTTTCTTTTCCAATTATTATTTTAGGTCAAGGGAATGTTTACTTGATTTTATAAACTTTCTCAGGGCAATAAGTTGTGAAAATATTTACTATCCTTCTTACTTTGTTAAAATTTTCTTTCTAGATATAATCATAATTTTCAGTTTCTTTCAAATGGAATTGATAATATATGATAATGTTAACTATGTTTGAATGACTTGTTAACTTTTTCAGATCTTCAACTTTCTTTCTTTATCTTTAAATCCATTGGAAGGAAAGCTTCACCAATTAACTAAAGAAGAGACTATTTGTAAACTCTTGACAACAGATTCTGATAAAGAAAAAGATCACATATTTAGGTAACATAATATGTTTTAGTTCAAAATAACACCTATGAAATGAGAAGAAATTGTGCATGTTTTTATGATTTGTGATGAATGAGGAGGCTTATTTAAAAATATATATTTTAAACTTTTATAAGCATTTTAAACATTACTTATAAATATCAAGATTTTAAGTGCTTTTTTCTCCAGAATGCTAAAAAAAAAACCTCACAGAATGTTATGTATGTTTACTAACACTAATGAAAATAACTTTAGACTTTAAATGTAAACTTTATATTAAATAAAATACATTCACACCTAAAATTTTATCTTTTGTGTTCAAGATTGTATGTATATTAGTGTGCAGATTGTACAGCATCTTTCTAATTCTTTTTAGCATGTTTCTGATTTTATAAACTAAGATTAAAAATTCAGTTTTTTCCCTGAACACAGTTGTTCCATGTATGACCACAAAACTATTCTCTAGTTACCCACATTATTACAATTGCTATAAATTTTTACTTATTGCAATTAAAGACATTTTATGTGCAGATATCTCATAAGGGATACATACTGGAAAACTCTTTCATTCTTAGGAAAGATTATTTTACCATCACCATTTTCTTTATATCTTGGCCCAAGAAACCCTGCTCATTCATAGGTCTGATATGTAAATTTGCAAATATATATTCTGCATGGATTCATTCTCACTCCTTCTTATTCTCTTTCTTCAAAATAAATATATATGTCTGTAGTTTATGCGTTTATAGTCTATTCTCAAGTTGACATTGCTATAAATATTCATAGTTCATATACAGCATTTGGAGATCTGGAAATATTTTTACATGGTCTTGGACTTGAACATATGACAGATTTATTAAAGGTAAGATTTCATATGCTATCTTACAGTGAGCTATGTATGTATGTATGTTTCTTTTCAGTTAATATAAATAAGCGTGCCTATGATTGCGTGCTGCTTGTACTTTTCTCTATAATTTGTAGTACACCCCATTTTAAGCTTCGAATAAACATTTCTAAATTTGATTTTTTGGAGATTTACATTAAATTAGAATCTGGGTGTATCAAACTTCTTTTACCCATTTCCTCATGCTTCACAGAATTCCTCTTTAAAACATCTAAGCCTATGGTTGTTTTTGCAGTTGCTGATTTTCCCGCATATATTATTAGAAAAAAAGCATGATTATCAGATTTTGGCACCAATAATTGTTAACTAAAATATGTTACTTAAGTATGTTTTTTTCCCATAAGGATGATAATATTCATAGTAGGGTTATCATAAAGATTAAATTAGATCATATGCCAAGCACTGTATCAGTAATTTATACATTTATTATGAGATTTGAGTAAATGCTAATACCAGCTAGATGGTGATACTGAAGCAGCAAAACACAATTGATTTAAGACAGCTCTCTTCAGGAGTATGCACTTTCTGTCCCTGTATTTCACAATTGGGCTGCATTGTATGATCTTGAAACTTCTTCCTATTTTAGAAATATTGAGTAAAAATAAATGCTATTTATGGTTTAATTTGATACAATTAGAAATTTTTAAATCTTTATAAAGCATAATTTCTGTCAAATTTCATCGAAGTTCTTTTGTTTTTATGTAAGCAAACATAAATTGCAATTATTTTCCTTGAATCTGGAAAATTAGATATGTTTATCTTTTGTTAATTTTTGAGATACCCAGGACTTCATATGTGGGAAGCTGGCACTCAACCACTGAGCTACACCAGCTTCCCCTATCCTTTTTTAAAAAATTAATACAAGTATTATGACTCTCATTGTTGCTGTCTACTTAGTTGTATAGTTCTAAATCTGCATATCCTTTTGTCTCTAGAAAATTGAAAGTTGTTTGAGAGTGGAACATATAATGAACTACTTATGTATCCTGCTCTGCTTCCCCTTCTATTTTATTTGTATTGAAAAGTGGTATTTTTTTCTTTTCTACAGGAAAGGGATATAACTTTAAGACACCTTTTGACCATGAGAAAAGATGAGTTTACAAAGGTTAGTATCAATTTTAAAACTCCAGACTATTTTTCATACTATTTTAATTGTGGATCCGTTTATATTCTATTTTAAATATCCTAGGGCCACAGACTGTGATTCATCTTTTGGTAGGTTCTTGATTGTGAATAACCATATCTAAATTCTTCTGTTATAGTGTTAAATTGATGTAAAAACATTTAAAGACTTAACATTATGTTTTTAATCTTCCTTCAAATTCTCATGACATCTCAAATGAAACTCGTGCTTCATTTGTAAATGTGAAATAAATTTGTAAAACAGTAAGTGACATGGAATTAAGAAGTGGTTTTGATGTATGTGGATATGAACATGTATCTTCCAAATTCTCCCTTTTACTATGTCCCAAAACTATCAAGACCTATTATTTTGTTGTCTGGCATTATTAAATAGCAGTGGGAAGGATTACAGATAGTTTGATAGATAGGATACTTAAAAAGTTATAATCTTGCTCCATGAACCCATTGGAAACTTGAAACATTGTTCCACTAAAATTCACACAAAGTGTACTACTTATCTAACTCCAAGATAGAATATTTAATGTAATAGTAAAGGTAGAATAGAGATGAAAAGAAGGCTTAATTTTCACCTATCTCTGATAATATTTTAAATAATATTTTGAAGGGAAATAGAGTTTTCCTGTGGGTTTTTGAAATATAAATGTATATATAAAAATCTAGTGATTTGTTTTTATAGTTCATCACAATTACTTTTATTGCAAATAATTGGCTGCAGTCATTATATCTAAATATTTTAATAATGTAATTAACCTTGTCCCTTACAGTTGCAGGCAAACCAAACATATTTCAATGTTTGTTATTTTTTCAAGATGTGAAGTAATGAAGTAGAAAATTTCTTTTAAATGGTTTTGAATTTAAATGATTCAAGTGTAGCCATCTTAATGCACTTTAAAATTATTTTTACTTAGAATGGAATTACCAGTAGAGATCAGCAGAAAATTCTGGCTGCTCTTAAAGAATTAGAGGTAGAAGAAATAAAATTTGGAGAGCTACCTGAAGTGGCAAAGTTGGAAATCAGGTAAAATTAACTTATTGATTTATATTAATATCATAGTTTAGAACCAACTGCTTGTTTTTAGTTTAATTTTGATAGTTTCTGAATCATTTTACTTGATACCATCAGTTTCCCAGGGAAACAGCTATACTTTTTTTTAATGAAGTAATTTTACCAAGAAGCAAACCAATGTATTGTCTTGTTAATTCTCATAAAAACATTTGTTTTCTTTTTCCCTTGAATCTTGCTAAAATGATTATGTAAGCAGTCCGTGCTATTCATAGTATCACTCTTATTGTCTTTAAATGATTTGTGTCAAATTGAAAATTCAAAGTAGTAATATTTTTGTTTAGGCCAGTAAGAAAGCGCTTTTCACGTAGCTCTGCTCTATTTCAGCATTATTGCATGAGAGATTGTTATCATTATATAAAATTCCTTGACAATAGTGTAGATTTATCAAGCATAGCCATTATAATCCAAAATAAAATTTTAAAATAATATTTGATTTCACTAATATATTGTGGAACTGTGTATGATTTTTTAACTTTTTATTTTGAAATAATTAAATATTCACAGAAAATTTACAAAGAGATGTATAGAGAGGTCACATGTAATCTTCACCTAACTTCCCTAATGTCAATACATTGCATAACTGTAGAGTGCAATATCAAAATCAGAAAATTGACATTAGTACAATCCACAGAGGTTATCTGTATTTTGCCAAATATACATGCACTGTGTGAGTGTGTGTGTGTAGCTTACTTAACATACATCACCACAATGTTTAAGCACAGGGTTCATTCTGGTCTTTACTCTCCCTATGAAATAAACTCTGCCCCACCCCCACCAGGGGTGCTTTATCATGTCTTAAAGCCACTAATCATTTGCCAAAGGCTGCTGCAATTTGACTGTTTCTTATACTGATTTAGCTGTTTTTGCAAAATGTTTCTGCTGGCAGGACAAGTTTTGGGATGCTGAGTGAGAGATGAGTGTCATGGTTCAGTCTTACAGGCTGCCACTAGATAGACTGGCACTGAAATACATGCACCCAGGTATACACATAAGAGTTACTCTGTTCCACTGGAACTGAGCCAGGGACCAAACTGAGAATGCAGCCTGGCTCCACACCATACTGGAAACAATTGTGGGAGGGGCCAAAGGCATTGTGAGCTTTTCCTACTGTTTTTTTTTTTAATTTTTTAAATTTATTGAAGTATATCACTCATACATAAATGTGCATAAACAATAAGTGTATAGTAATAGTTGTCAACTTATAAAACAAACTTAGATAGCATCATACAAGACTCTCATACCTCACCCTACCATCAATACCTTGCATTGTTGTGAAATATTTTTAACTAATGATTCAAGAGCATCCTCAAAATACTACTACTAACCAAAGTATTTTTCTCCCAACTCACCTTATTAATATTATTTTTTGTATCATTTATATGTGAACATAAGTGTATAGTAGAAGTTGTGAATTTACAAAGCAAACATGCATAACATCATACACGGGTCACATATATCAACCCACCACCAACACCTTGCATTGTTGTGAGACATTTGTTACAAATTATGAAAGAATATTGTCAAAATCTTACTTCTAACTATAGTCCTTATTTTACATTTGGTGTATTTTTCCCCCAAACCACCCTATTATTATTTTTTAAATATAGTTTTATGACAGAAGTTGTAAACTTGGAAAACAATCATGCACATGTGCAGAATTTCCAAACACCCCTCTATCAACACACCACAATGTGGTGGAACATTTGTTACAGATTATGAGATTATATCATCAGACTATTACCAGGTCCACATTATACATTTGGCATACTTTTTCCATATTCCTCCATTATCAACACAGTACATCTTTGGCATAGATGCATGAATATTACATTATTACTGTTAACCACAGTCCATAGGTCACTCCAGTTGTATTTTTCCCATGCTTCTCCACATTTCCTCCACCCTGCAATAGTGATGTACATCTGCTGTAGCTCACAAAGGACACTTTTTCATCTGTACCATCAACCACAATTCTCATCCACCTCTGGGTTTACTGTGCTATTCAGTCCCTAGATTGTTCTCAAGCTTTCTGTCAATTGGTATTTACATCCCTAGACTACCATTTTCAGCCACCTTCCCATTTATAAACCAGCTGTTACTCACTATAATGTGTTACCATCAACTCTGTACATTTCCACACTTTTATAGTAAAGTCAATTAAAACTTCTACATACATTAAACATCAGCAGTTCATCTCAGTCCTCCTCTTTTCTTCTTTAAGAATCTACCACCTACCACCAGGTCTTGAAGATATTGTCCTACGTTTTCTTCTAGAAGCTTTATGGTTCTTGCTTTTATATTTAGGTTTTTGATCTATTTTGAGTTAAAATTTTTATAAGGTGTGAAATACAAGTCCTCTTTCCTTGTTTTAACTATGGATATCCAGTTCTCTCAGGACCATTTGTTGAATGGACTGTTGTGCCCAAGCTGGGTGGGTTTGACAGGCTAGTCAAAAATGACTTGACCATAGATAGATGTGAGGGTCTGTTACTGAACCATCAGTTAGGTTCCATTGGTCTATCTTTATGCCAGTACCATGCTGTTTTTACCACTGTAGCTAGGTAATATGATTTAAAGTCTGGAAATGAGAGTCCTCCAACTTTGCTTTTCCTTTTTAAGATGTTTCTGGCTATTCAGGACATCTTACCCTTCGAAATAAATTTGATAATAGTGTTTTCTATTTATTTAAAAAATGGTGGTGGGATTTTTTTCATGCATGCATTGAATCTATATATCAATTTGAGTAGAATTGACATCTTAATGATATTTAGTCTTCCAATCAGTGAGGGTGAAATGTTCTTCCAATTATTAAGGTCTTTTTAAAATTTCTTTTAACAGTGAGTTGTAGTTTTCTGAATACAAATCCTTTACATTGTTGGTTAAGTTTATTCCTGAATATTTGGGTTTTATCTGTTCATATTTTATTTTCACCACTCTTTTGACACTTTTAGTCACTTTTATTGATATAACCTTCATTTCTAGACTCTCTTCCAGGTCTCTCTCTCCTGTCTTTTCTTTTCAGGCTGTAGCATAGCCTTTAGAATTTCTTGCAAAGCCAGTCTCTTGGTTACAAACTCTCTCAGTTTCTGTTTATCTGTGAATATTCTAAACTTGCCCTCATTTTTGAAGGACAATCTTGCCAAATATTTTCCTACTGTTTTAAAGTTATGTTTTCTTTTTCCAGCACTCATCCAGTTAATGCAACCCTTTAACTGTTTCCCACACCTCTGAGGAAAATGGCTCTGCCAGTTTTTGCTAGTTGTTCAAAGATTCTGTGCAGAATAGAATCCTGGTATGCCTCATGCCACCATCTTGGTCAACTGGAACTCTAGGAAAAAAAGTTTTAATTTTGATGGGGTCTAATTTATCAATTTTTCCTTTTATGGGTCATGTCATGTTTAAGAATCTTTACCTATGATTTTTTACCTGAAGATTTTTTTCCTACACTTTTTAAAATAGAAGTTTTATAGTTTTATATTTTACATTTAAGTTCGTGATCTAGTTTGAGTTCACTTTTATGAAGGTTTGAGGTTTAAGTCAAGGTCCATATCTTTGCCTATGAATGTCCAATTGCTCCAGCACCATTTGTTGAAAAGGCTATGCCTTCTCCATTGAATTGCTTTGATCCTTTGTTAAAAATTAATTGGACGTATCTGTGTAGATCTAGGAATCTAGCCTTCTTCCAATACCACACCATCTTGATTATTCTAGTTAGAGAGCTCGAGAGAGCTCAAGAGAGTTCTTACATGGGGAAGAGTGATTTCCTTCACTTGATTCTTTTTTCAAAGTAGTCTTTGCTATTCTAGGGCCTTTCTCTTTCCATATACATTCTAGAGTAAGTTTGTCTGTGGCTACAAAAAACTTTTGTGAGCTTTTGATAAGAATTCCTTTAATCCTATTGATTAATTTAGGAAGAATTGACGTTTTTATTAAATTGCACCTTCTAATCCATAAACTCGGACATCTCTAAAAGTTTTAGGTTGTCTTTGGTTTCTTTCAGCACCGTTATGTAATTTTAATTCCACACATCCTGTACATGTTCCGTTAGATTTATGCCTAAAATATTTCATTTTCTTTGGAACAGTTGTCAGTGGTGTTAAGTTTTTTTATTTCAGTTTCTGATGCTGTTGATTTTTGTTTGTTGATTATGTATCCTGTGAACATATTATCTCTAAGAGTTTTTAGTAGATTCCTTGAGACTTTTTGCATAGATACATAGTTTGCAAAAAAGAGGTTTATTTCTTCCTTTCTAATCTGCATGCCATTTATTTCTTTTTCTTGCATGTTGTAGTGTGTAGAACATGCAGTACTGTGTTAAATAAAAATGGTGATAGTGGACATCACCTTGCCTTTGTTCCTGATCTCAAAGGGAAAATATTCAATCCTTCAGTATGGTGTTTGCTATAGGATTTTTGTAGATGCCCTTTATAAGATGAGGAAGTTCCAATCTATTCCTGTTGTGTTTTTTTTTTTTTTTTTTTTGGAGCGCTGTTATCTTAAGTATGAGTGTTAAATTATATCCAAGGCTTTTTCTTTGTCAGTTGATGTAATTATATGATTTTTTTTCTCTAGCTTATTGATATGGTGGATCACATTGTTTGGTTTTCAATTATGGAACAAACCTTGCATAAGGCTTGCAATAAATCTCACTTTGTCATCGTGGGTTCTTCTTTTTATTCATTACTGAGTTTTATTTGCTAGTTTTATGTTAAGTTCATGAGAGATGTGGCTTTCTTTTTTTGTGCTGTCTTTGTCTAATTTTATCAGGTTAATACTGGCCCCACAAAATGGTTTGGGGAGTGCTCACTTCTGTTTTCTTGAAGAAATTGTGTAGAATTGGTGTCAATTCTTCTTTAAATGTTTGGTAGAATTCTCCAGTGAAACCATCTGGACCTGGAAATTGCTTTTTCAGCATCTTCTAAAATTTCAAATTCAATTTCTTTAATGGTTATTAATAACAACTATTCAGGTTTTATCTATTTAATCTTGGCTTTGTTTTGGTAGCCAAATTTTGGATTTCAAGATATTAGTCCATTTCTTCTAAGTGGTCAATTTATGAGCATAAAGTATTCCCTTGCCCTTTTGCTGACTACAAGATCGTTGTGATATCCCATTTCACTCTGCATATAGGTGATTTCTATCTTTATCTTTGTTAGTCTTTCTAGAGCTTTATCAATTTTGTTGATTTTTTTTCACAGAACCAGCTTTTTGTTTCAGTGATTTTTCTCTAATTTTTTCTGTTTTCACTTCATTGATTCTTATCCTTATTATTTCCAACCTTCTGCTTGCTTTGGATTTATTTTGCTTTTCTTTATCCAGGTTCTTGAGGTTGAAGCTTAGATTATTCATTTGAGACTTTTATTCTTTTCTAATGTAAGCATTTAGTGCTATAAATTTCCCTCTCTGCTCTCCTTTAGTTTCATCCCACAACTTTGATATGTTTTATTATCATTTTCATTCAGTTTTCTGTATATTTTTATTTCCTTTGAGACTTCATCTCTTTAACCCATGGATAACTTAAAAGTGTGATGTTTAATTTCCAAGTGTTTGGAAACTTTCTTGTCTTTCTGTTATTGATTTTTAGTTTGATTACATTGTGATTAGAAAACATACACTGTCTGATTTCAATTTTTTAATTTGTTAAGGTTTGTTTTATTACCCATAATATGGTCTCCTTTGCTGAATGTTCCTTTCCCACTTGGAAAGAATGTATATTCCGATGTTGTTGGGTGGAGCATTCTATATACCATATCAATTAGATCCCATTTGTTGATGGTGTTCAGTTCTTTTATATTTTTGCTGATTTTTTTTGTCTAGGAGTTCTATCAGTTTCTGAGAGAGTGGGGTGTTGAAATCCCCAACTATAATTATGGACTTGTCTATTTTTCTTTTAGCTCCGTAACTTTTTGTTTCGTATATTTTGATGCTCTGTTGTTTGTGCGTGCACATTTAGAATTGCTGTATCTTCTTGGTGGATTGATCATTTTATCATTATTAATATCTTCATTTGTCCCCTGTAATTTTCTTTTCCCTGAAGTCTACTTTATCTGATATTAATATAGCCCTTCCTGTTTTATAAATTCATGTTTGTATGATATGTTGCTTTTCATCGAACTTTTATTTTGTGTTCAATCTACCTATATCATTGTCTTTAAAGTGAGATTCTTATATGGCATATATTTGGGTTGTGTCTTGTTTTCTATCCAGCCTTCCAGTTTCTGTCCTTTAATTGCTGTAATTACACAGCTTAAAATTTTACTGTAGGAACCGGCTGTAGCTCAATTGGTAGGGCTCCGGTTTACCACATGGGAGGCCCCGGGTT
>PVKH010013282.1:5000-16916 GCA_004027955.1 Chaetophractus vellerosus | reverse complement strand
CCTCCTTCACGGAAGTCAAGGCAGCCCACGAAAAAAGCCCGTGCGCGCCAAAAGGCTCTAGCTGTCTCATTGGCCACCTCCCCTAGCAACCACAGGAACCAATCCTAAACCGCTACCGGTCTTTACTAACCACTCCCCCTCCCGCTAGACTATATATTCTGTATCCCTCCAATAAACTTTTGCAGCTTGATCAGAATCTTGTCTTGCTGCCATCCTTCGTGTCTCTTGTCCCATACCATTCTATTCCCACAGGAGCGGAGCCCCAGTTGATCGTCCCGTGGGTTGGGACAAATAACAAAAAGAGAAATAAAAACAACATATGACATACATAAACCCAAAGAAAATTTGGCTAATGTAAGTACTTCCTTGAGAGCAACAACACTGAATGTTAATGGCTTAAACTCACCAGTCAAGAGACACAGATTGGCAGAATGGATTAGGAAATATGACCTATCTATATGTTGTCTACAAGAATTGCAGCTTAGACCCAGGGATTCAAGGAGGCCAAAAGTGAATGGCTGGAAAACAATCTTACAAGCAAACAAAGGGTGGGAGTCGCTATACTAATATCAGACAAAATAGACTTTAAATGCAAAACTATTGTAAGAGACAAAGACAGACACTATATATTAGTGAAAGTGGTAATCTTCCAAGAAGAAAGCACAATCATAAACATTTACAAACCTAACAGAGGCACCTCAAAATACATCAGGCAAACACTGGAAAAACTAAGCAGAGAAATAGATGCCTCTGCAATTATAATGGGGGACTTTAATATACCACTATCACCATTAGACAGAACATCTCAATAAGAATTAATAAGAAACAGACTTTGGCTAACTCATTAGAGGATCTGGACCTAATGGACATATACAGAACACTACACCCAAATACAGCAGGATACACATTCTTCTTGAGAGCACATGGATCATACTCTAAGGTAGATCACATGCTAGGCCACAGAAAAAATCTTAATGAATTCAGAAAGATTGATATTATACAAAGTAATTCTCAGACCACAATAGGATGAAATTGGAGATCAGTAAGGGCCAGAGAGCCAGATAAGTAACAAAGGTATGGAAGTTAAACAACATACTCTTAGACAAAAGTGGATCAAAGAGGAAATCTCAAAAGAAATCAATAACTACCTTGAAATGAAAGAAAATGACAACATAACATCTCAAAACCTATGGGATGCAGCAAAAGCTGTACTGAGAGGGAAATTCAAAGCCATAAATGCATATATCAAAAAAGAAGAAAGAACTGAAAATGACAAGCTAACTGCACACCTGGAAGAACTGGAAAAACAACAACAAACTAACCACAAAGGAAGTAGAAAGAAGGAAATAACAAATATTAGAGCAGAATTAAATGAAATAGAAAATAAGAAAGCACTAGAAAAAATAAACAAAACCAAAAGCTGGTTCTTCGAGAAGATCAATAAAATTGACAACCCTTAGCCAGACCAACAAAGAAAAAAAGAGCATATGCCAATACACAAAATAAGAAATGAGGAAGGGGATATCACCACTGGACCCACAGAAATAAAGAGTATCATAAGAGGATACTTTGAAAAATTATAGGCCAACAGGAATGATAATTTAGAGGAAATGGACAAATTCCTAGAAACTCACAAGCAGCCTAAATTGATGAAAGAAGAAATTGATGGACTCAACAGTCCAATTACAGGTAAAGAGATAGACTCAGTCATCAAAAACCTCCCAATTAAGAAGAGCTCAGGACCAGACGGCTTCACAGGTGTATTCTAACAAACATTCTGGAAAGAACTAACACCAATCCTGCTTAAGCTCTTCCAAAAAATAGATTAGAAGGAACATTGCCTAACTCTTTCTATGATACCAACATTACCCTAATACCAAAGCCAAACAAAAATGCCACAAGAAAGGAAAATTACAGATCAATCTCTCTAAATGAACCTAGATGCTAAAATCCTCAACAAAATACTTGCTAATTGCATTCAACAATACATCAAATGAATTATACACCATGACCAAGTGGGTTTCATCCTGGGTGTGCAAGGATGGTTCAACATAAGAAAATTAATCAATGAAATACATCACATAAACATATTGAAAGAAAAAAATCACATGATCATCTCTATAGATGCAGAAAAAGCATTTGACAAAATACAGCACCCTTTCTTGATAAATACACTGCAAAAGATAGGAATAGAAAGAAACTTTCTGAACATCATAAAGGGTATATATGAAAAATCCACAGCTAACATTATCTTCAATGGTGATATCCTAAAATCTTTCCCTCTAAGATTGGGAACAAGACAAGGATGCCCACTATCATCGCTCCTATTTAACATTGTCTTAGTAGTGCTTGCTCGAGCACTGAGGCAAGAAGAAGATATAAAAGGCATCCAAATTGGAAACGAAGAAGTAAAAATTTCACTATTTGCAGATGACATGATCGTATAACTAGAATGCCCTGAGAAATCTACAACAAAGCTTCTGGAACTTAAAAATGAGTTCAGTAAAGTCGCAGGCTATGAGATCAATGCTCAAAAATCAGTAGCATTTCTGTACATCAATAATGAGCAATTGGAGGAGGGATTCAAGAAAAAAATACCACTTACAATAGTAACTAAAAGGATCAAATATCTAGGAATAAATTTAACTAAAGATGTGAAGGACCTATATGTAGAAAACTGCATAACACTGTTAAAGGAAATCAAAGAAGACTTAAATAAATAAACCAGTGTGTCAAGACCTCAGTCTTGTTGCATGCAACTATGAATCTTGTCATCCAAGGAATGAAGCCAAGGGGTCACCTACTTGGTGCTGGAGTTTGTAGGTGTACATCCAGAGACTCAAGTCATTGGCCTGTCTGTGTGTCATGTGGGCCTGGAACCTCAACGGAGTGGTCACACCTGCTCTACAGCTCATTGTTCTCACCCAGGACAACTGGTGGGAAGATGATAATGGACAATGGCCACCCCAGGAAATGGAGAGATACTGCAGCTGCAGACAGGATAGTCCCATCCATTTTCCTCATGGGATATAAGCCACCTTTTTATTGGAGGTGGAGTGGAAGTCACCATCCCAGAATCCTTGGGATTGGGGGAAGAGCTATGGACTAGAACTGACTTACTGGTATTCTACTATAGACATATTGTGATTGTAGCAATGGAAGAAATTACAACACTGATGTGGAGCTAGGGGCCACTGGAGCCTCTGCGGCAGGGAGAGGGAAAAGCAGTTGTAATACGGGGGCTTTTTTGGGACTTGGGAATCACCCTGATTGACACTGCAACAACAGATATACGCCATTTTATATCATCCCATAACAAACAGAACTGTGTGGGAGAGAGTGTAGACTACAATGGGAACTATGGTCCATGCTGAATGGCAAAGCCCCAGGATGCGTTTATCAACTGCAATGAATGTGCCACACTAATGAAGGATGTTTATGTGGAAGGGTGTGGGAGGTGTGAGGAGTGGGGCATATGGGAATCCCTATATTTTTTATGTAAAATTTATGTTATCTAATTATCATTAGAATATATATATAAAAGAAAAAGTAGGAAAAAAAAAAAGCACGACAATGACTATACCTCCCTGAAAATTTTGAAAGGAATGGTAATATTCTAAATAGTGCCCTGGCCTTAAGGAAGGAATTACTATAAATTATAAATCATTGAAAGAAATCAAGAGGAAGTTCAAAAATTCATTTTCTAAATACACTCTGGATTTTTTGGAATGATCCCCATTTAAAATAGTCTGCCTTCCTATCTTCCTGTAATTTAGCCTATGTATCTAGATTTTAATTAAAAATATATTCACCATTTTTTCTGAGACAGTTAAAGATGGCCTGGTTTTACCATTCAGAGCATGTCTTCACAGCTTACATACAGATTCAAATCCATGAAAATGAAAAGTACTATTCAATTTTTCTCCCTTTACTGTATTTATGGAATCATTTGACTCTAAAAAACATCTTAATAACTACCAAAATATAGCAAATTAATTACTCTGATTTTAATAAGCTGACTTTGCTCAGCTCATGTCTTCAGAAGAAATCTGAACAATCAATTCACACCATAATGGAACGATTCAACAAAGAAAAAAACCATTAGATTTCAAATGAGCAGTCCATTATAGGTTATTCTACTAGTTTTTTTGGAAATTTCCCTTATGAATTAGGACTGGTATCTAAGTGGCATATTTAAAGAATTCTATAAATCTGTCATGCTCATTTCTGCTACAAAATCAGTCTTAGTTTAGCAGGATTTGCCAGTTTACTTTCCAAATGGAGCTGATCAATTTGGAAATTAATTGGTAATTATCTGAATGATATGATAAATTTCAAGTACAGGTAGATATCTTTAGTCATAATTAAGAGCATATAGAATAATCCTAAGAATTAAAATATATCAAGAAATCCAATGTAACCACTTTTGTCCTTAGATAAGACAACACAGACAATATTCAAGGCTTTTTCTATAAACATACAATAGGTGCATATGTGGGTCATGAGAATGAGAAATGGCACATTAATGTATGATATTCCAAGAGTAAGTTCTTGTTAACATAATCATCTTCTGGTTTTCTGGAACGAATAAAAAAACAATGGACCAGAGATCAGCTACATTCATCTGAGATCTCTATCTCTATCTCTATCTATCTCCTTCTCTATCTCTATCTATCTAACCTAATGATATAGATATCTGCTTGTGTGTTTGCTATGTATATATAAATAACATCATTTCAAAAGGCTGCACTTCATTATTCTTGGAGTTCATTTACATTCTGAGGTTAAGAAATAAAGAAAATTTCTGAAGTTCTAAAATTAAAAGGGAAATATTTTAGTAATTGAATATAACTAATACTTTGCATGGCTGTCTACCTATTTCTTTGAAATGAGATTTTAAGAATATCCAGAAAATGAAATTTATATTACCTTGATTTTACAGGAAACACAAAAACATCTTAGCAATTTTTCGTTTTGTTTTCTATTTTTATGACTTCCCTGTATCCCAACAATAATTTACAAAGTCGTTGGGACATACAAGTGAATAATTTTTTATGCCTGCCCATGTTGACTAAAAATTTAATTTGGCAAGCAAAATATGTAGATAATACAATTTAATGTAACCTGCAATGGACATTTTCCAAAGATGAATACCTTGAAGTTATTTTTTATTCTTTTAAATTCTTTACCTAGCTTATTTTCCACTTTTCTCAAAATAATTCAACAAGTCTCTCATGTATGAGTGCTCTCTCTCTCTCTCTCTCTCTCTCTCTATATATATATATATATATATATGAAATTATTTTTAACAACAAAAATCTTGAGCATGGAAAATCTCAGCTATCAGCTCTCAAAAATGAAAAAAATGTAAATGATAGAATCATGAAATTCTTTTCCATCTTAATACTTGCATGTCTTATCAAAATTATCTAGAATGAGTATGTTTTTTTATAACAAGAGAAAAGTAATTGTGATATTTAAATATATAATGAAGACTCTCAGGACTTTCTGTTTCTGGCCTTGATAAAGTAACTAGTACTATACTTGTCTCTCACTATAAGTAACTTGAAACTGGGCAAAATATATAAAACCATTGGTTTATTACATTGAAAAACAAACAGTGAAGGACTATGATCTCTGAGAGAGGAAATCAATAGATGTTATCTATAATATCTCCAACTTTTTGTCAGAGTGCATTTTTTGAACTGAAGCACATGGTGCAGAAAATAAGGAGAACATAATGGTTCCATTTAATTGTTAAGACAGAGATCAGAGTTTGCAGAGGCTAAGGGTCCTAAGCTTTATTGGACAGAGTAGTGGACTAGAGGGAGTTATGCAGGGGAAAATCTCCAGAAACCTACTGCTCCTTCTTTGAGTCTTCCTGATTACTAAGCAGTACATGACTAGGGTGAAACGCCTTGATGCTAGATAAAGAAAACCTGGTGAAGAGCTATCAGCCAAACAATTCCCAGAGAGCCATATAAATTCTGACCAGATTGAATAGACACAGCTTGATAAAGACTAGAGCTTGTGCTATAGAATCTAGAGGGCCATGTTTTAATAGCAGGGTGAAAACAACCTGAAAGTAAAGGCTACTCTAAATTCACTACAAAACTTAAAAACAATCCTCAAAAGTAAAAAACTGATCAACAAGAAATTTAACTGCCTGTCAAAACAGAAAGTGAACATTTAACCAGGAAAAAAGTCAGTGAATAGAAACAGATCCAAAAATGTCAGAGGTGATGGAATTTTCAGAAAAGGACTTTAAAATAGCAACTATAAGTATTCTTTAAAATTAAAATTAAAGTGTACATAATAATGAGGCAAATAGGAGAGTCAACAAAGAACAAAATAACTTCCAGAGCTAAAATATGCAACTTATTAAAATTTCACTGTCAGGAAATAGCAGATGAATAGACATGGCAGAAAAAAAAATTAGTGAACATGAAGACTTTGCAATAAAAATTATCTAAAGGAAAGCCCAGAGAAATAAAAGAAAGTCTGGCTAAAACATGAAGAGAGATACAATGACTACTGGGGCATTAAAATTGGTCTTTATACCTGTGATTTAATTCCAGAAGAAGAGAAAGGAGAAGCACCGGGAAATATTTAAAGAAATCTTCTGGGGCCCGGCTAGATAGCTCAGTGGATAAAGAGCACGCTGGGATACCACATGGGAGGCGCCGGGTTCGGTTCCCGGGGACCTCTCCTAGCGGGCAGACCGCCTTGAGAATGGCAAGCCGCCATGGGCGGGGCAGAGCCGCCGTGGGCAGGGCAAAAAGCTGCCATGGACAGGGCAAAAGCCGCCACGGGCAGGGCAGGTCGCCTGTGAATGGAACGCAGCCAGCCACCCGCGAACTGGAGCCGGCCGTGATCGGACGCAGAGACCGCCCACAAGCGGGGAAAAGCCGCGCCTGCGCAGTGACCAAGTCTCGGGGCGTCGCCGCAACGGGGGGGAAGGGGAGATATGTAATAAAATAAATAAATCTTTAAAAAAAAAAAAAAAAAAAGAAATCTTCTGCATATCAAATTCTATGAAAATTATAAATCTACAAATCCAAGATGTTCAAAGAACCTTAGTGGACTAAACAAAAAAAAAACATCATAGGCAAATTTATTCAAATTACTAGAAACCTTTGATGAAGAATTTTTAGCTTTAAAAGATTTTGTAAGAAAGTAATACATGTTTAAAATAAATAATGTAAGATTTTACCTTAAAAAACTAGGGGATAAGAGAGAAAATTAATGCCAAGTAAGTAGAAGGCCAGTTTTAATAAAGACAAGAGCAAAAAGAAATTAACTAAACAGTGGAAAATAAAAAGAATCAAATGAAACCAAGTTAGTTCCTTGAACAACTCAATATAATTGGTAAGTCTTTAGCTGTACTGATCAAGAGAAAAGAGAGAAGACAAAAATTATCAATATCAGAACTAAAAAGGGCCATCTTACAGATTCTACAGATGTTACAATGATAAAAGGGTAATATCACACATAATTAAAACCAATAAATTCAACTATTTAAATGTACAAGTTCCGTGAATGACACAAAGTATTAGAACTGGAACTAGAATTATTACCTTGATACAAAAATCAAAGAAAGACTTTATAAGAAAAGAAAACTACAGACCAATAATATTACTGAACATAGATGCAAAAATCCTCAGCAAAATATTAACAAATGGAATAGAGCTATAGATGGGTATACAGACAGATAGAAACACAGATAGATTGTATATATGGTAAAAAATAAAATTTTTAAAAAATATCCATGGAACTACACTACACAAACTATGAAACCTAAGTTAAATCATAGAGTTTTATAGTACAATTATAAAAAATATGCTGTCATTAATTGTAAAAAATGTTCCAAAACATTGTAAGGTTTTGGTGGTAGGGTGATACATGGGAATCCTGTATTTCATGCATGATTGTTCTGTAAACACACAACTTTTCTAATAAAGGAAAATATTTAGCAAATTGAATTGAGCAATATATATAAATAAATTACAGATATAGATAGATATAGATAGATATAGATATAGATATAGATATAGATATAGATATAGATATAGATATAGATATAGATATAGATATAGATATAGATATAGATATAGATATAGATATAGATATAGATATAGATATAGATATGAAGAGAGAGAGAATAATTTCCAGGTGGGTTTTACCCCAGGATCTATACACTGTTACAATACATTGCTGAAAAAAATTGAAGGACCACAAGTTCTACTCTTAGGTATCTACCCAAGAGTTATGAGTACATATATCCACACAAAGCCTTGTACATGAATCCTCATAGTAGCATTATTCATAACAGTTGAAAAGTGAAAACAAAGTAAATTTCCATCAACAGATGAATGGATAAATTTTGGTATATTTAAACAATGCAATACTAGTCAGAAATAAAGGAAAAACTATTGATAAATGAAGCACCATAAATATATCTCAAAATCATCATGCCAGGCAAAAATTAACAAATTGCATGTTTTTGTTTATAAGAAATTCTGGAACAAGCATAGGTAATCTACAGTAATAGAAAGCAGATCAGCGATTGCCTCATTCTGGGCTTTGGGGAGACTGACTGCAAAGAGTTAACAAGGCAACTCTTGCAGGTGATAGAAATGTTCAATATTTGGATTGTGATGGTTGTTACAATATTTTATACATTTGTTAAAACTCATCAGAGAAGACAGTTAAGATACATGCATTTTAATTTTATGTAAATTATACCCTAAAAAGTTCATAATAAATGAAGAATAAAACAATAAGTAAATTGGTTCTTTTAGGTTTTTATGTGGGTAAAATATTAGAGAACTTTTAATATAAATTATTGAGTAAATAGAGAACTCGTCCATAGGAAGACTCCTCCTTTAAAAATCATAATTGGAAAATTATTTGCTATTTTGTGTAATAAAATCCTTCAAGATATATGGCCTCCAAATGAAAAAAATAGCTAATTGAATATACAGACATTTATGTTTCTTCCAAATTCCTTTATACACTGTTTCCTACACACAGTTACCAGATGAAATAGTTTCCCCGGAAGATCATGACTTTCAGTATTTATGAATCCCTCACTAGACCTGATGAGATTCCTGTAAGTAAAATGATTTTAAATTTTTACAGAGATGATAACATTTAGAAAATAAATTAGCAAGTGTTTTAAAGCTTAATGGCTTTAAGCAAAACTAATCTATTTATGGGTTAGGTTTTTAAAATCAAGCATTTAGATATTTTATTATGACAGGATAAATTCTAGAAAAACATTGTTTTTTTTTTTCTTTTGAGGTTCAACTAAGCCATTTCAATACCTCAATGAGGCTGATTGAAATTATTTTTATGAACTCATCTGGGTTAAATATATGCTTACATTCTAAATTTGATATGCTTATATACACAAAAATCACATATCAACATATGAGCAACATTAGAACATTTAACATAGTCATTTTGAGGAGTAGAACCACAAGTTAGATCTTGTTATCTTCAGAAGAAAAATGTGTACCGTATGGATCTAATTAAGAGATCAATTTTAAATAAACTTTCTAAGAGGTCTCAAATATAATGAACTTAATGAAAATTAGCACAGTGTGAAACAGCAGAAATGGAGGCACAGCCAGCATAAATTGATGTTCAGACTAGACATTCTAAAAAGATATAATTCTGAAAACAATTATCTTAAGAGGTCTTAATAACAAAGAGGCAATAATGCTATTATGGTCACTCTCAGGACTGTTCCCCTTCACCTTATTATTGAACTGTTAAAATAAAACCTCCAAACTGTGCTGTAAGCTCAGTGACCTCTCCATCAGTTAACACAAAAGCTTTGTGTTCTGAGGCAAGGTCAAAACGCCAGTTCAACCGAAGATCAAGACGGTTTTGTGGCATAAATAACATATATCATGTAATTTTCAAAGAGGTTGTGACCTGACTCAGTTATAAACAAGATATAAAAATAGATTTTATTTGCTTTCAAAATATTGTGGATTAATTTAAATAGTCATTGTAATCTCTTCTCCTATACATAGTTCCCATCACACATCAGTTTTCAAAATCTTTATCAGAAAGCATGGGCTTTCATCCATTCTAGTGTCCGTATGTTTAGTGTAAACCTTTCCATGGCTATGAATATTTTAATTTAATTTTGGATGATTCATATTCGTGACATTACTGTTACTTTCTGCATTTATACAGATAGCATATCAACATATACACTAACTTAAAATGTCTCACACATTAGCTGAGGTAAAAAGGCCTTAAGTATTCAGGGTGCATGTATTTAAAGCTCTCTTATTCTGAGTGGTTTATAAGTAAAAAATAAATAATATACTTTCTCTTTTTTCTCTGACTGAAATGTGTACCTTAGTAAATTTATGCAAAATTTATTACCCTTCATATTCACCTTAGGAAAAATTCTCCACAATATTTTTTTCAGGCAATCTGACAACAGTACAATTTCTTTCCAACATCACAATGTCCAGTTATCGGTTTTTATGCTCAAGTGAGAATCTATTTTTAAAAATTCACATTCTCATTTATGAAGTAATGTTTAAAATGTTAGATTAATAATCAAAAATTGACAAATTGTGCCTATGGAGTGCTCTTTCACACTCTGAAGCAAAATCATCTAAATGTAAGATTTTGTAAAACTTTCCTTATAATACTAATATTTTTCTAGACCACTATTTTGCTTATCTTTATCAAATGTATCACACATATTATCATAATTATAATCTAAAAGTAGAGTGAAAATTGGCTGTTAAAATTGACTGTAGCCTGACATTGTGAAACTATCAAGAATGAAATGCTGCACCAAGCGATATGGAATAATGTTTTCTAGAAATTAATTCCAGTTGAGACTTTGTGAAACTTTAATCACAAAATCCTGACTTACCAAAAATCATCCTTAAGAAAATCTAGTCCTCAGGATAACTTCTGGGAATAAAATTTTGTGATAAACTATATGAGAGGCAAGGGCAATATGAGATACAAAAGTGCTTTCTGTGAGTTTCAAAAACTTTAATAACGACTCTGAGGACTGAGAAAGTAATTTGATTTCCTTATCCATTCAGTTTGTGGCCTTGTTGAAATTGCTGGCTAATACCATTTGATGTTCTTTTAAACTTACCCATTTTGTCCAATGAGAAGTACACTAGCAGATCCAACTTACTTCATATTGTTACCTAAAAAGCCTCCAGTTTCTGTTAACTTGGCATATCAAGTATAAAGTGACCATAGAATATGATAAATTACTCTACTTATGATATATTATTTTACCACTTATTTTTTTGCGGGGGGGGGATAAATCATATAAGAAATTGTCTGTGCAAACAAACAATAGTTGAAGTCCATAAAAATGAAATAACTGCAAAATTGACTAGTCTCACTCAAAGACAGATAAAACTTTTTTTAAGTTTTATATGGTTTGAACTATAGGATTAAGTATCACTTATGTCAATTTAGTAATTTCACATACATGATTTTACTTAAGAAGTATGATTCAGTGGTTTGGTTGACTTCCACAGATGTTTGGATGTTTTCAATATAGTTGGAGATTTGGAAGAATTTTTAACAAGTTTGTCTTCTCTTAAAGTAGTTTATTTGTATAAAGAAAGTGTGAATAAAAATTCCTTATTGATTAGTAGGACCTCTTTAGTAAAATGACTATAAGCTCTAGAGAGTGAAAAACTCATTTTATGCATTTGAGTCTTTAATGCTTAGCACAGTGTCTGGCAAATAGAGGGTAGTTAATTAATGTGTACTGAATTACTTATTTTTATTGTCATTAAGGAGAATATTTTGTGTGGAATGTCATGCAGAGAAATTTAGCTCTCTAATGAAATCTATGTTGAAGTGCTAGGAAGCATCTACTCATGGAGAACTTTTCTGGTTAGAGTTGCA
>PVKH010013281.1:0-16918 GCA_004027955.1 Chaetophractus vellerosus | reverse complement strand
ATCAGATAGATAGTAGAACAGATAGACAAAAAGATAGAAAAAATCCATCAGGGACTAAGGGATTTGAATGACAACATGAAATACACAAATATACGCATTATAGGCATCCCAGAAGGAGAAGAGAGGGAAAAGGGGCAGAAGGAGTGTTGGAAGAAATAATGGCTGAAAATTTCCCAACTCTATTGAGGGACATGGATGTACATGTCCATGAAGCACGGTACACCCCAAACAGTATAAATCCTAACAGGCCTACCCCAACACATATAGTTGTCAAATTGTTCAATGCTCAAGACAAAGAGAGAATACTGAAAGCAGCAAGAGAAAAGAGATCCATCACATTAAAGGGAAACTTGATAAGATTAAGTGCTGATTTCTCATTTGAAACCATGGAAGCAAGAAGGCAGTGGTATGACATAGTTAAGGTACTAAAAGAGAAAAACTTCCAGCCAAGAATTCTCTATCAAGTAAAGCTGGCATTCAAAAATGAGGAAGAGTTCAAATTATTCACAGATAAACAGAAATTAAGAGAGTTTGTCAATAAGAAACCTGCCCTTCAGGAAATACTAAAGGGAGTTCTGCAGAATGAAAGAAAAAAACAGTAGAGAGAGATGTGGAGGAAAAGGTAAGAAAAACAAAAAGATAAAAAGAAAAATAAAAACAACATATAGCATACATAAACATAAGGAAAATATGGCTAGTATAAGTAAATCCTTGACAGTAATAACACTGAATGTTAATGGTTTAAATTCTCCAATAAAGAGACACAGATTAGCAGAATGCATGAGGAAATATGACCCATCTATATACTGTCTACAAGAAACTCACCTTAGACCCAGGGATCTAAGGAGACTAAAAGTGAATGGTTGGAAAACAATTCTACATGCAAACAATAATCCAAAAAGGGCAGGAGTAGCTATACAAATATCGGACAAAAGAGACTTTAAATGCAAAACGATTGTAAGAGACAAAGAAGAACACTATATATTAATACAAGGGGAAGTTTATCAAGAAGAAAGAATAATCATAAACATTTATGCACCTAACCAGGGCACCTCAAAATACATGAGGCAAACACTGGAAAAACCAAATGGAGAAACAGATGCCTCTATAATTATTGTGGGGGACTTTAATACAACATTATCATTATTAAACAGAGCATCTTGGCAGAGAATCAATTAAGAAATAAAGAATTTGAATAATACATTAGAAAATCTGGACCTAATAAACATATACAGAATATTACATTTAAATACATTCTTCTCTAGTGCACATGGATCATTCTCCAGGATAGACCACATGCTAGGCCACAGAACAACTCTCAAAGAATTCAGAAAGATTGAAATCATACAAAGTAATTTCTCTGACCACAATGGAATGAAGCTCAAAATCAGTAAGGGGCAGAGAAGCAGATTAGGCACAAAGATATTGAAGTTAAACAACACACTCTTAGACAATCAGAGGGTCAAGGAGGGAATTGCAAATGAAATCTGTAACTATCTTGAAACGAATGAAAATGACAACACAACATATCAAAACCTATGGGATGTGGCAAAAGCTGTAGTGAGAGGGAAATTCATTCCCATAAATGCGTATAGTAAAAAAGAAGAAAGAGCTAAAATCAAAGACCTAACTGAACACCTGAAGGAACTAGAAAAAGAACAACAAACTAACCCCAAAGGAAGTACAAAGAAGGAAATAAAAAGATTAGAGCAGAACTAAATGAAATTGAAAATGAAAAAGCACTAGAAAAAAATAAACAAAACCAAAAGCTGTTTCTTTGAGAAGATTACTAAAATTGACAAACCCTTAGCTAGACTAACAAAGAAAAAAAGAGAGAAGATGCAAATACATAAAATAAGAAACAAGGAAGGGGAAATCACTCTGATCCCATGGAAATAAAAAGTTACATAAGAGGATACTTTGAAAAACTTTATGCCAACAAGATGGATAATTTAGAGGAAATGGACAAATTCCTAGAAACGCACAAGTAGCCTACATTGATGAAAGAAGGAATTGATGAACTTAACAGACCAATCACAAGTAACAAGATAGAATTAATCATCAAAAACCTCCCAACTAAGAAGAACCCAGGACTATATAGCTTCATAGGTGCATTCTATCAAACATTCCAGAAAGAACACCAATCCTGCTTAAACTCTTCCAAAGGATAGAAGTGGAGGGAATATTACCTAACTCATTCTATGATGCCAACATCACCCTAAAGCCAAAGACACCACAAGAAAGGAAAACTATACACCAATTTCTTTAATGAACCTAGATGCTTTCTAATCATATTCAACAACACATCAAATGAATTATACACCATGACCAAGTGGGCTTCATCCCCGATAGGCAAGGATGGTTCAACATAAGAAAATTAATCAATGTAATACACCATATAAACAGATCAAAAGAAAAAAATATATGATAATCTCTACATATGCAGAAAAAGCATTTGACAAAATATAGCACCCTTTCCTCATAAAAACACTTCAAAATTTAGGAATAGATGGAAACTTCCTCAACAGGATGAAGTGTGTATATGAAAAACTCACAGCTAACATCACATTTAATGGTGAAATCCTTAAAACTTTCCCACTAAGATCTTGAACAAAACAAGGATGCCCACTGTCACTGCTCTTATTTAACTTTGTGTTAGAAGTACTTGCTTGAGCACTTAGGCAAGAAAAAGATTTTTAAAAAGGCATCAAAATTGGAAAGGAAGAAGTAAAACTTTCACTATTTGCAGATGACATGATCCTATACCTCAAAAGCCCTGAGAAATCTACAACAAAGCTTCTAGAGCTTATAAATTAGTTCAGTAAAGTGGCAGGTTATAAGTTTAATGTGCAAAAATCAATAACATTTCTATACACCAATAATAAGCAAGCTGAGGAGGAAATCAAGAAAAAAAATCCCATTTACAATAACAACTAAAAGAATCAAATACCTAGGAATAAATTTAACTAAAGATGTAAATAACTTGTATGCAGAAAACTACACAACACTGTTAAAGAAAATCAAAGAAGACCTAAATAAATGGAAGAATATTCCCCATTCATGGATAGGAAGACTAAACATCATTAACCTGTCTATCCTACCCAAACTGATTTACAAATTTAGCTCAATCTCAATAAAAATTACCACAGCATTTTTCACTGAATTGGAAAAGCTACCTATAAAATTTATTTGGAAGTGCAAGAGGCCCTGAATAGCCAAAGACATATTGAACTAGAAAAATGAAATAGGAGGAATCACACTGCCTGAGTTTAAAATGTACTACAAAGTTACAGTGGTCAAAATTGCATAGTATTGGCACAATGTTAGACATACTCACCAATGAAATCAAATTGAGAATTTTGATATAGATTTCCACATATACAGTCACCTGATATTCAACAAGGCCACCAAGCCCACTCAACTGGGAGAGAATGGCCTCTTCAACAAATGGTGCTTGGAGAACTGGATATCCATATCCAAAAGAATGAGGAGGAATACCCCTGCCCCCTTATATAAAAATTAACTCAATATGGATCAAAGCTTTAAATATAAGAGCCAAGACCATAAAACTCCCAGAAGATCATGTAGGGAAGCATCTACAGGATGTTATCATAGGAAATGGTTTCATGAACTTTATACCCAAAGCACAAGCAATGAAATAAAACATAGATAAAGGGGACCTCCTCAAAATTAAATACTTTTGCCCCTCAAAGGAGTTCGTCAAGAAAGTGAAAAGGCAGCCCAGTCAATGGGAGAAAATAATTGGTAACCATATATCTGATAGGGGTCTGATATCCAGCATATATAAAGAAATCCTACCCCTCAAAAATAAAAAAGACAAACAACTCATTTTAAAAATGGGCAAGTGATTTGAACATATACTTCTCCAAAAATGAAATACAAATGGCTAAAAAGCACATGAAAAGATGCTCAACATCACTAGTTATTAGAGAAATGCTAATCAAAACTACAATGAGATATCATCTTATACCTATTAGACTGGTGGCTATTTAAAAAAAAAACAGAGGACTACAAGTGTTGGAGAGATGTGAAGGAATGGGAACCCTTATCCACTGCTGGTGGGAATATAGAATGGGGCAGCCATTGTGGAGGAGAGTTTGGTGGTTCCTCAGGAAGCTAACTATAGAACTGCCATATGATCCAGCAATCCCACTCCTGGGTATATACCCAGAAGAATTGAAAGCAGGGACATGACCATATATATGCCCACCAATGTTCATAGTGGCATTATTCACTATTGGCAAAAGTTGAAACAACCCAAATGTCCATCAACAGATGAATGGATAAGGAAACTGTTACATATACATACAATGGAATATTACTCAGCCATAATGTAAGAAAGAATGCAGTATTAACACACAGGATAACATGGATGAATCTTGAAGACCTTATGTTGAGTGAAGCAAGCCAGACACTTAAGGACAAATATTACATGACCTCACTGATATGAATTAAGCAAATTGAGTAAACACACAGAACTAGAGTTTGGAAAATAAGTTTACAGGAGACAGAAAGGGAAAAGATTTTGAGCCAATGCCAATATAGGCAAAATCTATTATAAATTGGAAATGTGTAGTTGTGCAGTGAATGGGCACAACAGTGGTGCAGTGATACTATTGGGTTGGGCAGTGCTTGTTTGTGAGAGGGGTAGGTTGGGGAGTGTGGGGTAGACTTGCCGTGGAACTGGGGGAAGGGTTGGGGGATGGAACAGGTGAACACTAGGGATTTGTGGGTATGTGGTTTTAACTACAATGTTGGGAATGTTCTTTTGGCAATATGGCAGGGGAGGGTTACTAATTTAGGGTGTTGGATGTGAGGGGCATTCGGAACAGGGCACACCTGGGGCAGGCTTCTAGGGAATATGTGAGTGTTCATCTTGTCATAGTGTGTCGTATCAGTGGGTGGAGACCTACATAATGAGCAGGAAGGTGTTGGACTCCCATTCTGGGGAGTCCTGCTATGTTCTCATATTGAGGAGCAGGAGTCTCTTGATAGCATAGGCAGTGCCCAATAGGACAGGACAGGCCAGGAAGTCAAGTCCTCAATGATGTTGCAAGTTAACTATGAATCTTGTTCTTCAAGGAGTGAAGCTTAGTGGTTGCCATGGGTCCCAAGGGAAGGGGGTGGAGGAATAGAATAGATGGAACATAGGGCATTTGGGGGGGTGGCAATGGAAGTGTTCTATGTGATATTGCAATGATGGATACAGGCCATGTTAAAGTTCATTAAAATTTACAAAAGTATATGGTCCAAAATGTAAACCATAATGTAAATCATTGACCATTGTTAGTAGCAATGTTTCAATATATATACATCTATTGTAGCAAATGTATCATCCGCTTGTAAAATGTTATTAATAGGGGAAAGGGGAAAAGGGAGAGAATTTTGGGTATATGAGAATCCCCTATATTCTGTATGGGACTTTTCTGTAACCTAAAGCTTGTTTGAAGACAAAATGAAAAAAAATAAAACACTGAAGAAATAAAAAGAAGAAAATGACACTGTACATACAAGATAACATCATACAGTGATGAAAAAAATGTCAAAATTTTTAAAATTTTATATTTTAAATTATTTTTTATTCCAATTTTTAAAAATGTTCTGATTTTATTTATTTTTAAAACTATCATTATTATTTCATTTTCTTATTAATTGTATTTGTTTATTTTCTTAGCTTCATTTTTGAAGTTTTGGATCACATGGGAGGACTATTGGTGTGGAGTGTCAGTAATGGGGGATCATGGGAGGAGGTTCATCTCGGGCACACCTATAAGGCATATAAATGTGTTCAAGTGTTCATGGGGCATTATCACAGTGGGTGGAGATTCATACAATAACCCAAAGAATATCAAATTCCCATACTGGGGAGCTCTGCCACTTTCTCTAATGGAACAGCAAGAATCCACTGAGTACAGGGGCAATGACTAATGAAGAAGGATGGCCAATTGATGGGCCCTTGATATTGATTACTTTACTTATGAATCTTTACAATTGAAGTTGAAACATCCTAGTATTATGGAGTGCCTAAGAGTTACCTCTGGAGAGCATCTTGTTGCTCAAATGTGGCCTTTCTCTAAGCCAAACTTAGCATACAAATGCATTACCTTCCCCCCAGCAAGGGACATGACTCCTGGGGGTGAGCCTCCCTGGCATCGAGGGATTACTACCAAGCATCAACTAGCAACACAACAGAAAAAGACATTGACCAAAAGGGTGAAAGGGTAAAGACAAATGAGTTATATGGCTAAGAAACTTCAAAGTGAGGTGAGAGGTCATTCCAGAAGTTACATTTATGCACATCTCAGCAGGATCTCATTGACTGCCAAAGTAAATATAAATAGTGCAGACATCCAGACACTATAGGCAGGGCAGGCAGGTCAGGAGTTTGGTGCCCTGCCAGTGGGCTCTACTTGGGAACTTTTGCTGCCCAGGGTGACAGAGTTGGACTCAGGTGTGATTTCCCTACACATTGGCTCTTCTGCCTCTTCTATTTGAACCTATAGTTAGTGCTAGAATTGATAGGTGTATGTCCAAGAGACCTAAATCTTTGGGCTGTCCATGTGCCAGCTGGTCCCTGAATCTCAACAGAGTTGTAATACCTACTCTACAGTTCATTGGACTCACCTGGGACAACTAACAAGGAGATGATCATGGACAATGACATCCCAAGGAACAGAGAAAGTCTGCAACTGCAGGCCAGATATTCCCATCCATCTGCCCCATGGGATCTAAGCCACCTCTGAATTAGAGGTGGAGTGGGCATCACTATCCCAGAATCCTCAGGATTAGGGAATGAATGTTGGACTAGAGTAGTCTTCCTGGTATTCTAGTATAGACTTATTGTGATTCTAGCAATGGAAGAACTTTTATCTTTCATGTAGGGGCAGTGGCCACTGGAGGTTCTGAGATGAGGGAGAAGGAAAAGCAGGTGTAATATGGGAACATTTTCAGGACTTGGGAATTGTCCTGAATGACATTGCAATGACAGTTACAAGCCATTATATATCTTGTCATAACTTACAAAATTGTGCAGGAGAGAGTGTAAACTACAATATAAACTATAATCCACACTTCATGGCAATGCTCCAAAATGAGTTCACCAATTGTAATAAATATACCACACTAATGAAGAATGTTGTTAATGTACGAAAATGTAGGAAGGTTTGGGAACCGTGCATATGGGAAACCTCTGTATTTTTATGTAACATTTATGTAATCTATGTATCTTTAAAAAAAACCTATATTAAAAAAATTATGTAAACATTTCAAGTGGAATGGAGGAAGTTATTCTATGCATAACACCAAAAATAGAAATCACAAATGAAAATGCCAATATTTTTTCTACATGAAAATTGTATAAATTATATATATATATGCATGTGATGATATATATGCAATGATTTTAAATGGTTATATGAAAATTACTTAAAACAACAAATTTTTGAGTTATAAAGCAATATATAATATTGTGATCACATTTGCAATTTCATAACAATTGCAAAAGTTGCCAGTCATTATTCTGAAAGGGAAAATTACAAATGATTTTAATTTTCTTTTGGTTTGTTAGATTTTCAGTATTATATCATTAAAATGTTTTTCCTGGTAATAATTTGAAATAAAAGAATATAGCAGAGAAAAGAGTTCTTTAGAAAGCAAAGCTCATATCTCATTTCTCCATTTTTAACATTTAATCTAGTTTACAGATAACAGCATAATTTCCCTAGTTGGTATTAATGAATTTGCACTAAAAGTTATAATGATCCTTTTCCTTCAGTGCTGATGGATGTCACCTTTTATCCCCAGTAATAAAAACAACAAGCAATCAACAGTTATGTTTCTAAGCTGCTTGTATTATATATATATATCCATTCTACTTTGAAAAATTTTGCCTTGCTCCTTTTAGTCTTCAGGTATAAATCAGTGCCTTTCCCAAGAAGAACACAAAGGAAAAGAGAGCACCTTGATGAAATGTTATTTTACCCAGCTACATATTTGAATTTAGTCCCCATCCTTGCATCATTCATTGCTAACTGTGTGCAGATTTTTGTTTGTCATTATGGAGACATATAAGTTACTTTCATCTTCCATAATTTTGCTAGCATTTTAATTACCCATGCCATCTGCCTACAAGTTCAGAACTGGTTTAGGACTAGAATGCAATAAAAGAGGAGTTAAATGTGATGCATATTCCCCCAATACCTCTCCTTTCACTTTTGACAAATCTGTGGAATTCTATAAATATTGCAGTTTGCTTACTCTTGGCTGATTTACACACATGACACCATGTGTTTTGCTTGATTATTCCCCAAAGAAATATTACATTCAAAAGAGTTTATGCTGCAAACTTCTCCTTAAAGTCATGCAAAGCTGAGTAATCAGCCTGCATTTCAATGTATTGAAGATAACGAACTCATTTTATTCATAGGTTAGAATGATATGGTATAGCATCTCAGCAGGGTACAGTTTTTCTAATACTATCAAGCTATGTTCATCAAATGATGTGAAAAACATATTGTAGATAGCCAGGCACAATTGCATGGAGTTGAGGGTATTGGCATAGAGAAAAGAAAGGTCTGAGAGGTCAAGCAACATTTTCAAAATACAGATTACATATCCACGTCTTTTGCTCTCATTCATTTATCTCCCTTGTTCCCATTCCTCCAAGTAAAGCATGTAAGGTCCTTTAACCCATAAATCTCTTAATAACTTGCCTAGGGAAATGTTGCTCTTTCTCGGAAGCTGCCAAATTAGAGCTTGTTTGCAATGATTAGTGGTTCTCTCCATAAACTCTGGAGGGAAAGAATTGGAGAGTGAATGGAATGTCTTTTTATTTGCTCTGATCTAATCAGAGGTGCCTGTCCCAGGGCAACATTTGATGTGTTTGGCCCACACTGTGTTTTAGTTAATATTTAAATAGTTCCAAAATATAGAAATTAAGAGATTCACATAGATATTGAGATTTCTGGCTGCTCTTAAAATATCAAGGAGCCAGACACATTGGACATTGCAATGATGGGAAGGATGTGACTTGTAGCTGCTGCCTGTAGAAAGGGCAGTTTGCCACATTTTCCACCAGGCTTCTCTAACCACTTCAGTTATCTCCCTTGTCACATTATATATTGGACTTTGCAACCCCAGATATAAGCCTTCAGGTACTCTCTCATAATGGTTTCCTGAATATGCTTATAATGATGTAATTGGTCTGGCTGCTTATATGCGGAAAGGTTATTTGTTCAGCTCAAACATTTTAGCACTGTTTGGAAAGTTGAGAATAAAGAAGGTATGGTTGGGCACATTGCCTAAATTTTACCAGTGAAAATATTGTTATAAGCTTCAAAACTTTGGTAGAAAGGTCATATATTCAATAGTTCAATTATGATATAGAAGGATTAGAAGGACAAAATTCTGTAAAAACAAGAATATTTATCAATACAAATAATAAAATAAAGAATACGTAATTTAGTAGAACTGAATTAAAGGCTACACCCTGTTTACCTATTTCTCGCCATCAAGTTTTCTTGCTGTCTACTGTTTTTAATAAAGCATTTTTCCTTCTCATGAGCACACTTGCACAGTTTTATGTATTTGGTACACACATTTCTCTTCTGGTTTTTTCCTTGGTAACTAGAAATACTTTAAAATTTATATAGAGCAAGAGTCTCTCAATTTTTTTTAGCCAATAGCTCAAAGTTTCTCTCCCTTCCACTCTCCCCACCCCACCACAGTTTTGGTTGAAGAGGCATCTAGCATCTATACTCCTGGGGAATTGGGTCTCCAACAGTGGGTGACAGGCAACATCTTCAGCATCACCTGTTAAAAGTACACATTTCTAGGCTCCATCCCAAACTTAATGAATCAGAATCTCTGAGCAGAGGATTGGGCATCAGCCTGTAATGATTCTGATGCTCAGTGGATTTACACCCAGAGCCCTACAGTCTGATGACAATTCAGCACCATGGCCAGAGACATGCAGCCTCCAAATATTTTAGTCACTCCATTGATGAGATGTTTCTCTGGCAACTATACAAGGCAGATATAAGAACACAAGAAAAGTGTTCAGACAAGAGCACACAACCCTAATTCTCAAACCATGTATTTATCCTCCTTTCCAATCCTCTCTCTACAGAAGCTGATAACCACACATTACAGGTGTGAAATTTTCAAGCTGGCCTTTGGCAGATACATGGTCTCAAGGTTAATATTTTTTTCTCTTTGATATAAAATGCAATTCTTCTGTTTATAAAAGAGGCAAGCTTGTAAAAAATTGAAAAACCCACAAATGCATAAAGAGTTATTTTTAAATGACCCTTAATCATGATGAGTTTAAAGTATTTCCTCCAAGTCTTTTTTTTTTATTAATCTATAGAAAGATGAATTTCTCTGTTTTGTTGTTGTTGTTGCTGCTGCTGTTTTTCAGTCCACAGGATGTGGCAATTTTTTAGGCAATTTCATAATCTGCCTTTCTCAATACATAGATTCATTTCCTGTTAATAAATATAACTATATAAAATCAACACATGAAATTTTCAAAATATATTTAAAGATTTACTCCTGCTTCATATGTAGACTCTTCCAAATGTCCTTCTTATGAACAGTGATTGCTACAGTTAACAGAATTATAAGCACATTTTATGCATTTATCTATTTTCCGAGGGTAAATTCAAAACATAGAGTTGCTGCTTTACATTTGTAGTTGTGTTACAGGCTGCCAAATTGTCTTCTAGGAAGGTCAAAATAAACTTCACTCTCAACAACATAGCTCCATTTCCCCCAATCTTCACCAACACTGCATATATTAACATTTCAATCTTTCCTAATATGTGAAATATAGATCATTGTCTAAATTTGCGCCTATTTCATTCAATGATATTGAACATTTTTCCTATACTAACCTTTTTTTTCAATTTATTCATTTTGATTTGGATATTCATGTCCTTTGCCCCCTCTCTCCTGTTTTGCTACTTCACTGTTGCTTAGGAATTTGTAAAACTCTATAAATGAACTCTTTACCGGGCATAGCCATTGTATACTTAACATAACTTGGTTTATGGTGATTTTTGAGCTGCAGAATTATTGATTTGTACAACCATTTAATAAATCTATCTTGTTCTTTATTATTTCTATTTTGGACTCAGGTGGCTCTTTTTCAACTTTCGTATGAATCTGTCAGTCTTATTAAGACTTTTTTCTAAGTAATAATTTATTTAATCCAGGGAGAGAGGTTTAGGAAAACATGAATACTCCTTAATTTGGGAAGCAAAAGACTTATGCTACCAGGAGACCCCCAGTTGGATATCAAACTATCAGATTTTTCTTGTGTTAAAAACTGTTTGGGCAGGCATGGTTTAGATGTAGCAACACAATGAGCTTTCTAATCATTCACCAGACTTAAAATTAATCTTTCAGTGTCCAGAATAGGCAAATCCATGGGACAGAGAGTAGATTAGCAGTTGCCTAGAGCTAAGGATGATGCAGGGGTGGACAAGTGAGGGCTAAAAGGCACTGGGTTTCTTTTGGGGGTGATAAAAACATTCTAACGTTATATAGAGGTGATGACTGTGGCTTTGAGAATGTACTAAAAGCTACTGAATTGTACATTTGTAACAGTGGGGGATGAACCAGTGAGCCAGGACACTCTGTGGTGTGAATTTGTGAATCCAGTCAGCCGGGGAGTTGAGCCGGGAAGCGTTGTGGACCCAGGGGTGGCGGGGAGGGACGGGATGGATTGAATATAGGGTGTTTGGTGGCCCGTGGAAGTGTTTTCCATTGCCTTGCAGTGGTGGATATGGGACAGGGTGGCAGGCATCAAAATTTATATAAGTGTACGATCTAAAATGTGGACCTTGATGTGGACCTATGACAATGTTGGGGAACTATGCTTCACTACCTCTTTGTCAGTTATGTTGTTGCTGCCATCCACATACAAAAAGGTTTTGGTATGGGGGGGAATGGAGGAGGAGGTTGAGTATATGAGATTGTCTTGTATTCTGTGTGTGACTCTGCTGTGACCCAAAACTTCTTTGAAAATTAAATGATAAAAGGAGGGCTACTTGAGTGTGAGAAGAGGAAGGTGCCATGAAACAGACTGGACACCAGATATTGCACCGACAAGGCATAATTGGAAAAAAAAAATTTATACATATATATTATTATTATTTCACATTTTTTGAATAGGCCAATCCTTTAATAAAATCTTGCTTTCCTTTTTCTATTTTTTTTAATTTTCTAAAATTATTTTTTATTTTTAAGTTCTCCTATATTTTAACTCTTACATTTAAATATCACTATTATTTCATTTTCCTATTCATTGCAATTGGCTATTGTGATGCCTTCACCTGTTAAGAGGCTATGGATCACAGAAGGGTCACAATGGGAACAGGAGAGGATCATTGGTGGGGGGGTGTCAAGTTGGGGGTGCATGGGAGGAAGTCCACCTAAACATACATAAAAGGGAGAACACTGAATTCCCATCTTGGAGAGCTCTGCCATATTTTCCAGAAGAGTAGCAACATCCCCCTGAGTGCAGGGGCAGTGTCTGGCAAAGGAGGATGATCCATTGATGGGCCCTTGTTATTGATAACTAGCCTTATGAGTCATTGCTATTGAAATTGAAATAGCCTAGTGTTAAGGGGTGCCTAAGAGTTGCCTCTGGAGAACCTCCTTGTTGCTCAAATGTGGCCTCTCTCTAAGCCAAACTCATAATATGAATGCATTACCTTCCTCCCAGCATGGGACATGACTCCCGGGGATGAGCCTCCCTGGCAACGAGGGAGTACTAACAAATGCCAACAGGCAGTATGACTGGAAAAAGACTTCTAATAAAAGGGGGAAACGGTAAAGACAAATGAGTTCATAGGGCTAAGAGACTTCAAAGTGAGTCGGGAGGTCAACCCAAGGTAACACTTAAGCAGATCCCAGTAGGACCTCCTAGGCTTCCAATATGAATATCACCCCAAACAGAGGGCCTCCTGAGGGCTTTGGAGATATACAGGCCCTATATCAGGGCAGATAGCCCCAGAGTTTGGTGCCTTACTAGTGGGCCCTAATTTGGAATCCTTGCTCCTGAGAGTGCCAGAGTCTGACAGAAATATGTTTTCACTGCACATGGTCCACCTGTCTCTTCTATTCAATCCTATATTTGATGCCAGAGTTTTAGGTATACTTCCATAGACCGAAGACTATGGGCTGTCCATGTGCCAACTGGGTCCAGAGACTCTGTGGACCCACAACTCCTACACTACAACTCAATGGACTCACCCAGGACACCTAGTTGGGAGTTGATGATGATGATGGCTATGTTGGGGAATGGACAGAGCCTGAAGCTGCAGGCAGGATAATCTCTTCCATTGTATCCATGGGATATAAGCCTCCTCTCACTGGTGGTGGAGGGGACATCACCATCCCAGACTCCTAGGGATTTGGGGAAGAACTATGGACTAGAATGGACTGGTTGGTGTCCTGCTAAAGACTTGTGATACATGCAATGGAAGAAATTGCAAAATTATGTGGAGCCAGGGTCACTGGACACTTTGGGGGCAGGGAGAGGGAGGGGCAATTGTAATGCAGGATTTTTTTGGGATGGGAATTGTCGTGGGTGATGTTGCAATGGAGGATGTAGGCCAGGTGTATCATCATATATCATGCGGAACTGTGTGGGAGAGAGGGTCATCTACGGTCTGAACTGTGATCTATGCTTGATGGCAAAGCCCCAAAATGTGGATATCTATCACAGGCGTTATGCCACACTGATGAGGGATGTGTATATGGGAGGTTGTGGGGGGTTGTGGGAGGGCTGGGCGGGGTGGCATATGGGTACTCCTGGAATTTCTGTGTAACATTTATGTAATCAATGTAGCCTAAAAATATATAGAGATATATTAAATTTTTTTTTAATTAAAATAACACCAGAAAAAAAAAGTAGATGGTATGATATGTGAATTGTACCTCAGGCCTAGGCATAGCTGAAAAATCCCAGGCCTCCCTGTCAGAGACAGAACAGTCACTATCTATAATGAAGACTGGCATGAAAGCACCCTCTCTTGCAAGGATACAGAAGGAAAAGAACAAAACGCCCGGGAGGGGCTGAGTGGAGCGTACTCAAGACTTTCTCCCAAACTCCCATTCCAAAAAGTCGTTCCTACCAGGAAGAATTAGTAAGGGAACCAAATGTGAAGTAGGTCGCTACACCATGTGTTGTGAGAATACACAGGCTCAGGAGCAACAGAAACTTTCAGCAAATAACCACTTCCCCCCCACCCCACCCCACCCCACCCCACCCTGGAGGTGTCTAGTTTTTGAACTCCACACCTAGTACATGTGAAGCAAGCGTTCAACCACTGAGGTACACCCACTTTGCTGTTTTATTACTTACAGAGCACAAAGGGTCAAAAAGAACAGGGGAAGAATCCCCTGGGGAGGCCAACTGCTGCCTTCAGAGTTGATTGTGGCAGCTCTTCACAGCCAGCTTAAGGTTGGAAAGGAGAGAGCCCTATGCTGCCCCAGGCTTGGGTAATTATACAGGCCATTTGTAAGAAACCCTGCAATTAAGCCAAAAGCTTGTATCAAGTAACCTTTGTGCAGAGGCCCCACCCTGATAAGCAGCTGGAACTGCTTGTTTCTGGTTTAAAGTACTGTTCAGTTAGGACTAAAATCTCCATCAGGCTGCTGCAGAATGGAAACATATTGAAACATCTGCAGGCAATAGAAAAGGGGTGGGGCACAGGTGAGGGCTGGGAGATAGGCATACCCGTGACTTACCCAGTACCAAGAGACTAGAATTTACCTCCACCTGCAACCTGGAGTTTCCCTTCCATAAAAACATGAGCACTTCCCACTAAAATCCCGGTTTCCAAATTTATACAATTGAATACAACTAATGCCCTGTTTGAATGTTTTTCAGACTGTCCCAGGTATTTAAAAAATCACTTCAGGAGCTTTTAAAAAGTGCCAGTGCTTAGACACCTGCCTAAAGATTCTGTAGAAGCACCCAGGCATGAAGTTTTTGTGAAAGCTCCCAGGTGATGCTAATGGGTAGTGAGGGTTGAGAACCACTATTTGTCTCCATTTCATCTGTTTCTCTGGTTATTTACCTAACCAAATTTTGTTTACTTCTTTGAACATTTTCCCTTTTCTTTTTCCCTTCATTTAGACTAGCCAGTGGTTTCTCTATCTTAGTGCTTCTCCAAGTGTACTGCTTGGTCCAGCATTGCCAGCTTTATCTGGAAAATCATTAGAAATGCATTTCTTGAGCTCTGATCTGCTATATCAGAAACTCTGGGAATGGGACCCAGCATCTGTGTATTCACAAGCTCTCCAGGAAATTCTTAATTTGAGAACCACTGATCTATCATTTTTACTTTAGCCCTTGTTTGTTTCTCTCCACTTCCCACCTAGACTAAATAATAAAAAAATTTAAAAAGAATAAAAAATAACATATCTTGAGATTTCTTTAGAATTCAGGTATTTTTTCTGTTTCAGTGTCATTATTTTATTTGTGTTTGTATTTCTTCCTTCCATCTGCTTTGTTAATTCTTTACCTAACTTTTTGAATTCAGTGTTTGATTTTTTAAAAATTTTTATTCGTTAATAATGCAAATGTTTATTATATAAATTTTCTACTGATCTTTGGATTTCACTGTATCCCATATGTACTCATGCATCTGGTTTTGTTGTCATTATTTTCTAGATATTCTGCAAATACAGCTTTGTTTAATATAGAGGTTTTACCTATACAGGTGGTTCGGTTTTTTTATTTTTTCATTTTAGCTTAATTTTATTAAATTGTGTTCAAAAAATATGGTATGTGTGATTTATACTTTTGTAATTGTTAAGCTTTCTTTATAGCTTAACATATAGCCAATTTTAATTTTTCAAATGCTTCATAGGTATTTATGAAAAATATGGTATATATATGTACTCTATTATATATATATATATACTCTATTATAAATTTGGTTGCTATGCAGTTTGGCTCATAAAGATTCATAGCACAGCCTTGTTATGAACTTTAAACCTTGTTATTATACAAAGACCCTTAACATAAAAAATAATTATGCCTTGAATTCAACTTTATCTGTTATCAATATTTCAATTCATGTTTCTTTTTTCTTTGCATCTGTATGTATGTCTTTTCACATCCTTTTACTTGAAACATGTCTGTGCCACTTCGTTTCACAGGCATTTTTGGAATTTACCATCTAGTTGTGAGTTCTTTTCCAATTCTATCTACTTTTATCCCTCAGGCCAAGCCATGCACCACTTCACATCCTCTCATCCCAGCCACAGCCTGCAGCTGCCAGTTCCATCTGGGCCTAGCCATTTTCATACAACTGTGACATGACAGTACCTGGAACTATGTCTCTCACCTCCTGTGTGAGGCTGCTCTGTGCCACAGAAACCTCTAGCAATCCAATCAGCATTCACACACATGAGCTGGAAGTGTCCAGGGAGGGTAAAACCCCATGAGGCAACCTTTGACCAATTGGAGAACAGAGCACATGGGTAAATACCCCTTTTCTTCATGGGAATTGATGGCTTTAAGACATTCATAATCAAGCAATAGCCAGGTTCATGAGGTACCCTTACATCGCCTTTCATTTCCTTCTGTTAAACATTCTATCCCTCATTCCTAAATAAGCTACTCACTCATAAGCAGCCTCAGGATTTGCTTTTGTTGGAACCCAGGCTAAGACACTCTTTACTAGTCTGGCTAACACCCAAAATTCCAGCCATGCCAGTCTTCTCTGGTTCCAACACCACACTCCTTCCAGGCTCTCAAACTTTGTACTTGTTGTGCCTACCTTGCACCCTCTTTCCCCCAGATCTTTGCAATATTGTCAGAATTTGGGGAGGGGGGTAGTTCAAAAGCCACCTCCCCAAGACACCTTTCCTAAGCAGC
>PVKH010013280.1:0-16920 GCA_004027955.1 Chaetophractus vellerosus | reverse complement strand
ATCCAAAGACTTAAATAAATGCAAAAACATTCTGTATTCATTCATTGGAAGACTAAATATCATTAAGATTGCAATTCTACCCAAACTGATTTACAGATTAAACACAATCTCAATAAATATTCCAACAGCCTTTATTGAAAAAATGGAAAAGTCTATTGTCAAATTTATTTTTAAGGGTAAGTGGCCCCAAGTAATCAAAAATATCTTTAAAAAGAAGAGTATAGTCAGAAGACTCTCTCTTCCTGACATCTGGGAATTGTCATGGATGAAGCTGCAATGGAGGATGTAGGCCAGTTTGTATGATCATGTATCATTCAGGAACTGTAAAGAAGAGAGGGTTGTCTATGGTCTGAATTGTGATCTATGTCTGATGGCAAAGCCCCAAAATGTGTGTAACTATCAGAGGCATTATGCCACACTTAGGGATGTGCATGTGGGAGGTTGTGGGAAGGGTGGGGGGTGGCATATGGGTACTCCTGGAATCTCTGTGTAACATTTGTGTAATCAATGTATCCTAAAAATGTATATAGATATATAAAAATAAATAAAAAAATAATTTAAAAAAATACTCCACAAGCTGTGAATTGTGCTGTGCTCTAAGCATTTTTCAAGGAAAATATGTATATTTCCAAAAGAATTACATAGATTTTGCCTAAATTGGAAATAAAGTAAAAGTTCATAGAAAAAAAAACTTATAACAAATATACAGTGGTAAAACCCATCATGGTTCTAGCATAAATTCAGAAATATTGACCAGTGGAACTAAATCAAGAACTCAGAAATAAATCCTCACATTTACAGTAAAGTGGTTATTAACAAGGCTGTCAAGCTCCCCTAGTTGGGTGAGAACAGTCTATTCAACAAATGGTGCTAGGGGAACTGGATAGCCATATACAAAAGAAAGAAAAAGCATGGGGAAAACACTTGAAAAAACAATTGTCTACACAAGAGAAACAAATGGCAAAATAACACATGAAAAATGTTCAACATTACTAGTGATTAGGGAAATGCAAATCAAAATTACAATAAGATATAATTTCACACCTATTAGACAGGTCAGTATTAAAAAGTCAGAAAACTGTATGTGTTGGAGAGGATGGGAAGAGATAGGAATGCTTATTCACTGTTGGAGGAAATGTAGACTGTACAGCTACTATGGACAACTGTTTGACAGTTCCTAAAGAAGTTGAAATAGACTTGCCATGTGACTTGTCAATAAAACTTCTAGGTATATACCCAGAAAAACTGAGAATAGTGACATGAACAGACATCTGCACACCGTTGTTCATAATGGTGTTATTCATGATTGCCAAATTTGAAAACAACCCAGGTGTCCACCAACTAATGGGTGGATAAACAAATTGTGAGGTGTATACACAATGGAATATTATGCAGCAGTAAAAAGAAATGAAGTCCTGCAGTATTTGACAACATGGATGAACCTGTGGCACATCATACTGAATAAACAAGCCATACACAAAAGTTCAAATACTGGATGATTGAGCTATTATGAACTAAGTGTATCCTGTAAACTCATTTTGTAAATAATTAGAAAAAAAGTCACCAGAAAGCAGAATGTTTGTAACTAGCAAAGCTGTGATATGGGTATGACAGTGGTTGAAAGAGAAAGTATAAGGTCATGTGTATTACTAGAAGGAAATCTAAAAATTGTAACATTGGACTGTAAAACATAGTGAAACCTCACGGGAATTATGATTATGGGTGATATCAAGTATTTAAGACTGCTTTTTACAAACTATAGATACAAATAAACTAGAAAGAATGAAGCAGAATAGCAGGTAATTATGACAGGGAAAACGTAGAGTTATAGAAGGCCTGAGTTTTTGTTTGTTCATTCTTTATTATTATTATTGGAATAATGAAAATGCTCTGCTAATTATTGAACTGCTAATGCACAAGTATATGATTGTAACAAGTATCACTAATTGTAAACTTTGGATGGATTTATGCTTTATTAATATGTATAAATAAAATAGATTTGATAAAAATGTTATAAGGGCTTATAATAAAAGGAGAAAAGATTAAAGAAATACATACAACATTTATAATACCAGAAATCAGTTAAAGAACAACAAAGTGATCCTAAATTCAGTAAATGGAAAAAAAATAAAGAATAGCAATCAATGATAAGCAAAGTAGATAAGCAACAGGTACAGTGGCAAAAACAATTTTTTTCAGAACATTACCCTAACTCCTACAAAATTTAATGGATAATAAAAAAGAAAAAAATGTACAAATACCAGTATTTAAACAAGGTTTACTACTTATAGACAAGAGTTGCACAGACTTTGGTGTATTTTTTTCTTTATTTATGAAAAGCTTTTCATTACATAAATGTTACATTGGAAATATAGGGGATTCCCATATAATCCACCCCTCCCATACTTTCCTCTCATAACACCACCTTCCATTAGTGTACTATATTCATTATAATTGATAAACACATACGTAAGGATTGCTACTCAACATGGTTTATAGATAACATCAGGGTTTAAACTTTGCACCACACAATTTTATAGATTTTGACAAAATATATAATAGTCTGTATCCATCATTGCAATATCATGGAAAAAGTTCCAATGTCCCCCAAATATTCCATGCTAATAGCTATTCTTTTCCTCCCACCCCTCAGTATCTCTGGTGACCACTGCATTTCTATCAATGTTACAAGTTCTTCCATTATTGAATAATTTTAAGTCTATGTTAGTCTATACTTGCACTCCCTCCTTAAGTTTGTTCATTCCTCAGTCTTAAGGTTTATGGGATAGTGATGCTCAATTCTGCTTCCAATTGAGAGGGGTCTTAGATATCATGAAGCAGATGGATGGAAATGTCTTGTTTGCAGCTGTAGATACTCTCTGTCTTTTGGGATGGGTGTTGTACATCATCACCCTTTGGTTAGTTGTCCTGAGTAACTCTGATGAATTGGAAAGTAGGTGTTGGCCTCCCATCTTCTAAGATGCAGGGCTCAACCAGCATATGACTAGCCAGGGTATTTAAGTCTCTGTGACATATATTTAACATGTATAATGTTAATTATAGGTCCAACTAAAAGAGGCAGAAGAACCATATGTAGGAAAATTATAAATCAATCTAACTCTGGTACATTGGGATATATGTTATCATATATTCCAAGGTAAGGCCCACCAATGAGATGCCAATTTCCTGGGGTTGTCTGCCTTCCCTATAGTGTCTAGATGTCTCTAGAGCTCTAAACAGCACCCCTGCTTGGGGCTCTGTTCCAGTAAGTGTGATCCTAAGCAACCTCTGGAATAATATCCCAATCTCACTTTGAAATCTCTTAGCCATAAAAACACATTTGTATTAAAATGTCCTGCTTTTGGTCTAGGTCATTTTCCAAATACATCACTTTTTGGCACTTGCTAATAATCCCTCAATGCCAGGGAGTCTCATTCTTGTGAGTTATGTTCCCCATTGAGGGAAAGGGAGAGAATTTTTATGCTGAATTTTGCTGAAAGAGAGGCCATATTTGAGGAAAAAGAAGGCCCATGGGAAGCAACTATTAAGCAATATATATTACTAGGCTAATTTTCAATTTGAAAAGAACATGGTTCATATGTACAAGTATCAATATCAACGGTTTGCTCTCCTTCACTAGGCACTGTCCATGTAGTCTAGAGATGTATGCCACTCTATGAGAAAATGTATCTGGGTGGGATTCTAAGATGGAGTCCAAGATGAGAATTCAATATTCTCTTGGCTATTGTGTGGGTCTTCACACTGAGACAACACCCAATGACAACATGAACAAATTCATATTCCATAAAGGCATTTTCCAGGTTCATCCTTTCCACATATCCCTCCACCACTCAAACTCTGTATCAGAGATGCTTCCCTGCCACAGTTGCAACCCTTCTTCAATTAAAAACATTCTCAAAAACCAAAGCCAAATAATAATTAAAATTAATAAAAATTAAAAAAATAAATAAAACTTATTTTTGCATGTGCTTTTCATCACCATAAATTCTGTTAGGATTTATGTACATTGACAATTTCTTCTCTATGTCCCTCAAGTGTCTTATTTATTTTACTGTATTTTCAAAGGAGATTTAGATTACAGAAAAGTCAATAGAAAATATAGGGGATTCTCATATACTACACTCCCTCCTCCTCTCACACTTTCCCCTATTAATAACATTTTACAAGAGTATGGTACATTTGTTACAATTGATAAAAAATATTGAAGCATTGCTACTCATCATAGTCAATGGTTTACATTATGGTTTGCATTTTGTAACCTACATTTTTACAGGTTTTGACAAAATATATAATGGCCTGTATCTGTCACTGCATTGTCATGCAGAACAATTCCAATGCCTTAAAAGTGCTTTATGTTCCACCTATTCTTCCCTTCCCATTCCCTCAGAACCTATAGTAACCACAAATTTTGAGGTTTGTAGAATAAGGTTCATAATTATGTGTAATAATATTGAGGGTTTGACATAATGGCTTGTTTTCTTTTATTAGCCACTTAGTATGCTCTTGAGAGTTTCTTGCCTCTCTATTTGAGAATATTGAAGATCTCCGCAGGATGGGTATTTAATATTTTCTTGTTTATTGAGTGAGTCTTTGCCCAAGGAGATAACATGCTCTGAGAAGATGGAAGCATTCATATTTCATAGAAGCAGGCCCCAGGTGTACCATTTCCCACATATCTCCTAACTCTTTTGAGGGACATAGATGTATTTGTCCAGAAAGTGCAATACACTCTGAACAGGCTTACCCTGAGAAACATACTTACCAAATGTCAAACTCTCAAGACAAAGGGAGAATTCTGAAAGTAGCAAGATAAAAAAAATCTATCACATAAATAGGTGATTTCTCATCTGAAAGCATGGAGGTAGAAGGCATTGGTATGACATAGTTAAGGTATTAAAAGAAAAAAAAAAACAGAAAACTGCCAGCCAAGTATTCTTTATTGAGCAAATCTGGCATTAAAAAATGTGAGGGACATCAAAATTTTCACAGATAAATGGAAATTAAGAGACTCTGACAATAAGAGATCTGCCTTTCAACAAACAATAAAGGGAGTGCTGCAGGTTGAGAGGAAAATTAGGAGCAAGAGGGCTGGAGGAGAGTGTCAAAAATAAGATTATTTCTAATTGTAACAAAAAGGATAAAAAGAGAAATAAAAAATATATGTAGCATATAATACTTAAAGAATAAATGGCTGCTGTAAGTACTACCTTGCCAGTAAGAACATTGAATGTTCATGGACCCAGGTATATGATCTTTACAAGAAAACCACCTTTGATCCAGGGACATGAAGTGGATTCAAGTGAGGCAAACGATTTTACATGCAAGCCATAACCAAAAAAGGGCAGAGTAGCCATACTAATAAACAAAATGGACTTTAAAGGCAAAACTATTGTAAGAAACAAGAAGTACAATATAAATTAATAACAGGGTAATCTATCAAGAAGAAAGAGCAATCACAAATGTTTATGTACATAAGTATGGTTCCCCAAAATACTTGGGGCAAACATAGGAAACACTAAAGGGAGAATAGAAGCCCCTACAATTAGAGTGGGAGACTTTAATTCAGCATTATCACTGTTAAACAGAGCATATGAAGAGAGGGTTAATAAAGAAACAGAAACTTTGAATAATATGTTATAGGATCTAGACCTAATATCTATATAGAGAACATTACTCCCAAATAAAGCAGGATATATGTCCTTTTCAAGCACACATGGATCATTCTCTAGGATAGAACACATGCTATGTCACAAAAAAAGTCTCAATGAAGTTAGGAAGATTGAAATTATACAAAATAATTTGACCACAATGGACTGAAGGTGGGAATTATTAAGGGACAGAGCAACAGAATAGACACAAAGATATGGAACTTTAACAACAAATTTAAACAATCATTGAGTCAAGGGAGAAATTGCAACAAAATAAGTAAGTACCTTGAAATAAATGAAAATGAAAACACAGCATACCAAACCTTATGGATTGCAGCTAAAGCAGTGCTGAGAGAGAATTGTATAGCCTATATTTAAATGCCTATATTTAAAAAAGATGGAAGAGCTAAATTCAATGATGTAACTGCACACATGGAAGAACTAGGAAAAGAACAACAAACTAATCTCAAAGCAAGAAGAAAAGAGGAAATATCAAATATTAAAGCAGAACTAAATGAAATTGAGGATACAAAAGTACTAGAAAGGTTAAAAACAAAAGCTGATTCTTTGAGATGATTATTAAAATTGACAAATCCTTAGCTAGATGAACATAGAATAAAAGAGAGAAATGCAAATATATAAAATGGAAAATGAGAGAGGAGATATCAACACTGATCCCACAGAATAAAGAGTATCATAAGAGGATACTTTGAAAAAACTGTATGCCAACAAAATGGAAAAGTTAGATGGAGTGAACAAATTTGTAGAAATACACAAGCAACCTACATTGATGAAAGAAGAAATTGATGAACTCAACAGACAAATCACAAATAACAAGATTGAACTAGTCATCAAAAACCTCCCAACCAATAAAAGCCCAGGACCAGATGGCTTCATGGGTGGATTCTACCAATCATACCAGAAAGAACTAACACCAATTCTGCTTAAACTCTGCCAAAAATTAGAAGTGGAGGGAACATTACCTAACTCATTATATTATGCCAACATCATCCTAATACCAAAGCCACATAAAAACGCCACAAGTAAATAAAAACAAAACTAAAGACCAATCTATCTAACAAAGTTAAAAGCTACAATCTTCAACAAGATTCTTGCTAATTTATTTTAAAAAAACACATGAAATTTACTATACATCATGATCATGATCAAATGGGTTTTATCCCTGTTATGCACGGATGGTTCAACATAGGAAAATCAATCAATGTAATATACCCAGCAATGATTGAAAGAAGAAATCTCAAGAGCATCTCTATTAATGCTAAATAAAAATTTGACAAGATACAGCCTCCTTTCTGGATAAAAATACTTTCAAAGACAGGATAAAGGTATATGTGAAGAACCCACAGCTATCATCATACCCAAAGATGAAATGGTAAAATTTTGCTCCAAGATCTGGAAAAAGATAAGGATGTCCATTGTCACTGATCTTATTTATCATTGTGTTAATTTTACAAGCTTGAGCACTTAGACAAGAAAAGCAAATGAAATTCATCCAAATTGGAAAGGAAGACGTATACAATTCATTATTTGCAGATGACCTGATCATATATAAAGAAAACCTCCAACAATCTTCAACAAAGTTTCTAGAGCTGATAAACAAGTTCAGTAAAGTGGCAGGATATAACATAAACACACAAATTTAGTAACTTTTCTGTACATAATAATGAGCAATCTGAGGAGAAAATCAAGAAAAATCCATTTACAATAGCAACTAAAAGAATTAGATATTTTAGAATAAATTGAACTAAAGTGAAAAAGATTTGTATACAGAAAACTTCAAATATTGTTATAGGAAATAAATAAAACCTAAATAATGGAAGAATATTCCATATTCATGGATTGGAAGACCTAACATCAAGATGTCTGTCCTACTCAAATTGATTTACAAATTTAATATAATCTCAATAAAAATTACAACAGCAGTTTTTACTGAATTGGAAAAGGTAATTACCAAACATATTTGGAATGCAAGGGCCCTGAAGAGCCATAAATATGTTGAAAATAAAAAATGAAATTGGAGAAATTATGCTACCTGAGTTTAAATAATACTACAAAGATACAGTGATCAAAACAGCATAGTATTGGCACAAGGATAGACATACTCACCCATGTAACTGAATTGAGAGTTCTGATGTAGATCTGTGTATATATGGTCAACTATTATTCAACAAGGCCAACAAGCCCCCTCAACTGGGTCTGAATGGCTACTTCAAGAAATGGTTATTATATGTTTTCACATATCTCCTCAAGTATGTTGAAGTTCTCTTTATTTAAAAAAAAAAGTATCGATTTTTATGATATTTCTTTTGATCAGGCATCATTTTTTGTTTCTTGTTTGCCTTGTAATCTTTTGCCACATAATATACATTTTAATATTTTTAAATGTTATCTTTAGGATTTAGTCCCTGAGCTGTATGTTTCATAAATTTGTATCTAGGTTGTGATATGATAAAGATTTCCTTCAATACCAGGAGATAAAAAACATTTTTAATGCACAAATATATATTTCACAGCTTTTGAAAATTGGATTTTCATTTGGCAGTTGCCTTCCTTCAGACTTTAGCCCTCCTATCAAATCATTCTGAGGTGACTGTGAAGTGCTGGATCCACTTTGTCTTCTCTGAGCCTGCCTGTTGTCCTCTTCTTGTGTTTTTGTGCCTGCTAAATTCCCCCATTTACAGGAATTCAACCACCTCCTCTAATTCCTATGAAATAAACATTCTCACCCTACTGAGTGAATTTATGACTTAAAGCAGCTATTTTTTTTTCTCCTGGCTGTTTTTACTTAATTGTTTTTCATAAGATGCTTGTGTTTGCAGGGTAAGCTCTGGGATGGAGCCAGAGAAAATTTTCCTACTTCAGAAATTTATGATGCCACCCCTATCTATTTCAGATTGGCGCCAACACAGTCACCCCATATGTGCATAGCTGCCACTCTGCTCCCTCTGGAACAGGGCTAGGGAACCATAATTGGAGCAGAGGATGCTAGGGATGTTTTGGGGGAGGGGCTAGTACAGCACCATAAGCTTCTACATTTTTACATGCTGAGTTTCTTAATTTGGCACTTGTGCAGTTGCTGCAACATTTTAGCAGTTGTTTGAATTTCTGAGGAAGATGCCTATACTATATTCCATTGTTTGTTCAAAGGTTCTGTGAGGGAAAAACACCCTAGAGTGTCTTATACCACTGTCTTATACAACCCCAAGCCTCTGTGTCTTTTGTAAACTGCATTAATCAAGGGCATGGTGATGATTCTAGATCAGATTTTATTTACATTTCGTAATATTTAATAACAGAAAAAATCAATAAAATAATATTCAAGAGAAAATATATACCAGTAGAAGGAAATAATGCTAGCAATAATCCTCCCAAATGAAAAGGATGCAAAATCAGAGCAGATATGAAGGAAGGTAGAAATAAAATCCATGTTTTAGTGAATAATAATTGTTTCTACCTGAAGCTGTAAAATTACTTCTAAGTTGGGCCCTAATTTGAAAGACACCAAAATTCATGTCGCTTCTAAGTATTCAGTAATTCATCAAATAGTTTTGGATTACACTGTACAAAAAAGAGTTAATAATTAAGTTGATCTCTCTCATTTACATACGTGTTAACACACATAATCATGGACACACAAAATAGACACATAAACACACACAAGTAGACACACACATGTACAAACAAGCCTGCACTTTTTCTATGTTAGAGGGGAACAACTTACTGGATCTTTAATCATTTAAATTAATTAACCAGTTAACTCATGTGAAGTTTCCAACTGTGTTTATTTCCTGGATTCAAGTTTAAACTTCTAAAAGTGTTGTCTTCATTTGTACATCTAAGAATGTGTAAGGCCAAAGTGCAGAAACTTCTTAGCCACTATGATCTCATTAAAATGATGGGAAGCCTATGCTGTCATTACATGAGTGTAAATTTTCCCATAATTAATCCTTAGGGAAATTGACTCCACTCTACTTTACTGTAATTGTACTTCCATAGTTATTTGTATTCTTTCTTATGGTTCCCAGTAATATGCTTGCTTGTAAAATTACTTAAATAACCAGTCAACATGTGTTTTAGTATGGGGCAAAAAAGTTGTTCAAACAAAAGTGAATTAACCAAAATTAATCAGATATTTACCCAATTGCATTAGAATCTATAATCAAAGCTAGGTTTGATTCCTAAAGGTTTTCAACAAATAATATATAAAATTGAATTAAACCGATATATTTTGACTTACCTAGATGAGACTGGAAATGTAACAATGAGATTGCCAGAAAATAAACAAAGTTTGTCCTCTAAGGAGTTTTCATTTAGACTTAATTAAAAATTGAACATAAGATGATAGTGGAGGAGGGTGAATGCCTGGAAAACTCAAAAAATAATTTTATTCAGGGTTACTATTAATTAATATTTAACCATCAATACTAGTCCATAAATAACATAAGGCAGATGTTATTTAAAGATCATTTCTGTGAATATTTAATTAATTTAACAATAACTGAAAAATAATTGACTTTATGGAATATATATTGCTTCTAGATTCACTTAATGGCTACCACGTTTTTGCACTATTAATTTTTTGACTGTTAGACAATAGTGAAACCTTAATTAGAGACACATAAGATTAATTAGCAGTGACTAAGGAAGTCTAGTCTTCAGTTTCATGGTAAATAAAATGAGTGCCAAATGTTTGCAAATTTGGGGTTATGTTACAATTTGATTCAGGCCTTCTGATTTCTCACAGAATGCTGTTTCCCTTACAAACCATTGCTTCAGGATAATTAGATCGCTGGAGCAGTGGTTAAGGAAGCAAACTGTGGTAGAACTTTAAAAGTTGTATTTGCAAGATGTCAAAGTTTTGGATTACAAAGTTAGTGTAGCTTTAAGAAAAGAAACAAGGAGGACAGAGGGGCAAGAAGGCACCCATTTAGAAGGGCACTCACCATCTATCTCACAGAGGAAAGCTGGTTGGGGACAGGATCCTGCCCAAGTTGTCTATTCTGAAAGCTCATGGAGTGAGAACCTTAGGCACATCAATCTGGAGGGAGCTGGACAGTGAAGTAAATTGCTCAAGATAAAATCGTGTGTTCCCCTACAAGGCTAAGCCTCATCCTCAGGGCAAAGTGCTACTGTGAGCTCTGACTCCTGCTGGCAATCCAGTGAGAAGGAGCATTCTCAGAGAGTGTGAGGCTGCTGGAAAAAAGGTGGAGAGGGTTTTCCTTTCTGTGGGTTTGGCTGCCTGGATCCCCTTGCAGGTTCAGGGAGCAAACTAGCTGGCCTTTAGCAGCACCAGGCTGAAGGGAGAGGGGAATCTACTGAGGAAGTCTGATCTCCCTAGTTGCCCAGGGATATGCCCAACTCCTGCCAGCAACCCAGTGAGGGAGAGCATTGTCAGAGAGTGGGAGGGTTCTGGGAGAAGGTGGAGAGGGGTTTCCTTTCTGTGGGTTTGGCTATCTGGATCCCCTTGCTGGTTTAGGGAGCAAATTAGCCTGCTTGAAGCCTCACCAGGCTGAGGGGAGAGGAAAATCTGCTGATGAAGGATGATTGATCTAACCACCCTGTAATACAAGGCTTGACTCAGGAGGGGACAGATTCAGGCAATTTTATCATTCTGTGCTAATGATCAGAGTCTGAGCTCCCCTGGGGAGGCCAGGCAGGGGGAAGAGTTTGATAAATTTCCATGAGCCTGCTCAGGGTGCCCTCAGCAGAGGGGGTGGTCTAGAAGAGGCCTTCTTTTGGGTCCCTTATTTCTCCAAAAATAAATAAATAAATAAATAAATAAATAAATAAATAAATAAATAAATAAATAAATAAATAAATAAAATCGAAGTTTACTTTAAAAAATTAACTTAGTTTAATCGATAAAATCTTCCTCAAAACTTGCATATAGAAGCCTGCAGGGTAATTGATTGATGAACAGAAGCAGGCTGAGGGGCTCCACAAGGGCCCAAGAAGTAACGCTGTTTTTCTTTAGCTTTGTTTGACTGTTTTCTTGTGTGTTTGTTTGGTTTTTCTTTGTTTCTTGCTTTTTTCCCTCTTTCTCCCCCACACTCTTTTTAAATTAGGTGATGCTAGGTTGTTTCTTCTTTGCTGTGTTTCTCATTTCTTGAATTCCCATTCTCTGTGCATATTGATTTTGTCTACCAATGCTATCTCTTTTCCTTCCTTCATCTATCTACCTTCTGCATTCTGTTGTGGTTCTTACATTCCACCTTTTTGCATTAGTCTGCAACTTCATGGGTATCAATTTCTATCCTGTCTATTCTGTTTTCTCTTTGTTATTATTATTAACTTTCCTTTCAGACCTCTCTTTATCTTTCTCTCATCATCATTCTGGCCTTTTAAATTATACTGTATACTTTCCACTATTTGGTTTCCCATTTCATTGTAGGTATTCTACATTTTTTCATATTACTCTACACTGCCTACATGGGTTAAATATTCATTTTACTAAATCTTATAAGATCATTCTTCTAACTTTTGTCAATATTACTATTATCCTTTTTCCTTTTTAACCTCTTTCAATTCCTTGGGTCATAATCATTTTCCTTCAAGGGAACATAGGAAAAAACAATGAAATACAACAAGAAGAAAAAGTGACAAAGAGAAAACATAGCACACACACAGAACCACCAGCTAAATAAAACACTGGAGCAGAGAGAGAAACTAATCAATTTAATAAACCCATCAAGGAAAAATGATGACCAGAGGGCAACAAAAAATTGCAAACCATACTGAGAAACAGGAACACACAGAACAGTCCAATAAACAACCTAAAAATCAGAAACAGATGCAGAACATTGAACAACTAATCAAAGCTATCCAAACAAATATAATGGACAAATTTAATGAAGTGAAGGAAGAGATTAAGGATATTAAGAAGACACTGGGAGAACATACTGAAGAAATTGTAAGCATACATAAAAAGATAAAGGATACGATGGTGACGAATGGCACAATACAAGAAATCAAAAAGACACTGGAATCACATAACAGCATATTTGAACAGGTAGAAGAAAGAATTAGTGATGTGGAAGACAGTACATCAGAAATCAAACAGATAGTAGAAAACAGATAAAAAGATAGAAAAAAATCCAGCAGGCACTTAGAGATTTAACTGATAACAGAAAGAGAACAAGCATATGCATTATAGGCATTCCATAAGGAGGAGAGAAGGGAAAGGGAACAGAAGGTGTGTTGAAGGAAATAATGGCTGAAAACTTCCCAACCATAAGGGAGATGGATGTACATGTCCAGGAAGCACAGCATACCCAAACAGTGTAAATCCCAAGAGGCCTACACCAAGACATATTATTATCAAAATGTCCAATGCTCAAGAAACATAAAATACTCAAGGCAGCAAGAGAAAAGAGAACCATCACATACAAGGGAAGGTCAATTAGATTAAGTGCTAATTTCTCAACTGAAGGCATGGAGGCAAGAAGACAGTTGTATGTCATAGTCAAGGTACCCAATGAAAAAAACTTTCAGCCATGAATTCCCTATCCAGCAAAGCTGGCATTCAAATAAGATGGGGCATTCAATATATTCACAGATAAAGAGAAATTCAGAGAGTATGACAGTAAGAAACCTGCAATTCAAGAAATACTAAAGAAATTTCCAAAGGTTAAAAGCAAAAAACAGGAGAGGTTTGGAGGAGAGTGTAGGTACAACTAAAAAGACAAAATGAGAAATAAAAACAACATGTGGCATACATAAACCCAAAGCAGTGGGGGACTTTAATGCAACATTATCACCATTAGACAGAACACCTTGACTGAGAATCCATAAAGAAAAAAGACTCTGAATAACACATTATAGGATCTGGACATAATAGATAGATACAGAATGCTACACCAAATACAGTGGGATATACATTCTTCTGACATGCACATGGATCATACTCCAAGAATGACTAAATGCTAGGCCACAGAACAACTCTCAATGAATTCAGAAAGATTGAGAGTATATAACATAATTTCTATGAACACAATGGAATCAAATTTGAAAATACTAAGGGCCAGAGTTCCAGTTTGGACCCAAAGATAGGGAAATTAAAAACACATTCTTAAACAAACAGTGGGATAAGGAGGAAATCTCAAAAGAAATCACTAACTACCATGAAACAAATGAAAATGATAACATAAGGTATCAAAATCTTTGGGATGCAGGAAAGCTGTCCTGAGAGGGAAATTCATAGTCATAAATGCCTATATCAAAAAAGAAGAAAGAACAAAAATTGAAGATCCAAGTGCACACCTGAAGGAATTGGAAAAACAAAAACAAATCTGAGGAGGAAATAAAGAAAAATACCATTTACAAAAGTAAATAAAATATCAAAAACCGAGGAATAAATTTAACTGAAGATGTAAAGGACTTATATACCAAAAATTACACAACACTGTTAAGGAAATCAAAGAAGATGTAAAGAAAATGAAGAATATTCCCTCCTCATGGATAGGAAGAATAAACATCATCAAGATGTCTATCCTACCCAAATTAATCTACAGATTTAAAGCAATCCCAATAACAATCAACACTGTATTTTTTTAATGAATTGAAAAAATTAACTACAAAATTTATTTGGAACAGTAAGAGGCCTGAATCAGCAAACACATTTTTTTTAAGATTTATTTATTTTATTACATATCTCCCCTCCCCCCCTGCTGCAGTGACACGCCAAGAGTGGTCACTGCACAGGCGTGGCTTTCCCCACTTGTGGGCGGCTTCTGCATCTGTTCACGGCTGGCTTTCAGTTCACGGGTGGCTGGCTGTGCTCCATTCGCGGTCGACCTGCCCTGCCCATGGCAGCTTTTGCCCTGTCCGTGGCAGCTTTTTGCCCTGTCCACGGCGGCTCTGGCCCACCCATGGTGGCTTGCCATTCTCAAGTCCATCTGCCCACTAGGAGAAGTCCCCAGGAATCGAACCTGAGGCCTCCCATGTGGTATGCCGGTGCCCTATCCACTAGGCTATCGAGCCGGCCCCTCAGCAAAGACATTTTGAGAAAGAAAAATGAAGTTGGATGTATCACACTACCCGTCTTTAAAACATTGACTACAAAGCTACAGTTGTCAAAACTACATAGCATTGGCACATGGATAGACATACTGACCAATGGAACCGAATTGAGAATTCTGATATAGATCCTTGCATACACAGTCACCTGATATTCGACAAGGTCACAAATCCCACTCAGTTGGCAGAGAATGGCCTCTGCAACAAGTGGTGCATTGGAGAACTGGATATCCTTATCCAAAAGAATTAGGGATGAACCCCCATCTGACTCCTCATACAAAAATCATCTCAAAATGGACCAAAGATCTAAGTATGAGAGTCAAGTCCACAAAGACCTTGGAAGATAATGTAGGGAAGCATCTGTAAGACCTTGTAATAGGAAGTAATCTCATGAACTTCACACCCAAAGCATGAGCAATGTAAGAATAAATAGATAAATTGGATCTCCTCACAATTAAAAACTTCTGCACCTCAAAGGGTGTTATGAGGAAAGTCAAAAGGCAACCTACCCAATGGGAGAAAATATTTGGCAACCATATATCTGATAGGAGCCTAATATCCTGCATATATAAAGAAATCCTATACCTTTAAGATAAAAAGACAAACAACCCATTTAAAAAATGGTCAAGGAACCTGAGAAGACATTTCTCCAAGGAGGAAATAGAAATGGCTAAAAAGCACATGAAAAGATGCTCGACATCACTAGCTATTAGGGAAATGCAAATCAAAACTGCAATGAGATACCATCTTACAAACATTAGAATGGCAGCTATTTAAAAAAAACAGCAGGCCATAAGTGTTGGAGAGGATGTGGAGGAATGGGAGCCCTCACTCACTGCTGATGGGATTGTAGAATGGTCCAGCCACTATGGAGGACATTTTGGTAGTTCCTCAAAAAACTAACAATAGTACTTCCATATGATCCAGTGATTCCAATGCTGGGAGTAGACACTAAAGAATTGAAAGCAAAGACACGAACAGATATATGCACACCAATGTTCCTAGCAGCATTGTTCACTATTGCCAAAGTTGGAATCAACCCAGGTGCCCATCAACAGTGAATGGATAAACAAAATATGGTACACACATACAATGTAATATTACTGTGCTGTAAGAAGGAATAAAGTGCTAACACGTGGTATAACATGGATAAATCTTGAAGACCTTATGTTGAGTGAAATATGTCAGGCATTGAAGGATGAACCTCACTAATATGAATTAAGGAAATTGAGCAGTCTAAGAGAGCTATTGTCTGTAAGAGAGATTTACAAGAAAAAGAGAGAAAAGAGAGGTTTGTGAGCCATCACCCATATGGATGTAATCTATGGTAAAGTGATAAGAGTGTAGTTGCATATTGAAGGGATAGGACATGAGGGTAGTGAAATTATTGGGTTGGGTGGTGCATGTTTTGCAGGTGGGTTGATTGGGAAAGGTGGGTTAGAAGGTCCAGGATACCGGGCAGAGGATTGGGAAAGGGACCAGGTGAATTCTGGGGATTTGTGGGTATGAGGTTGAAAGTATAGAAGTGTGAATGCCCTTATGGGAAAATAACAAGGAATATTCACTAGTTTAGGGTGTTCATGGTGGTTGCATGTGGAACAGGGCACACCAGAACAGGCTTCTAGGGAGTGTGTGAGTGTTCAGAGTGTTCATTCTGTCATAATGGGTTGTATTGGTGGGTGGAGACCCACATAATGAGTTGGAATGACTTGGACTCCCATCTTTAGTGTTGGTGCTCCTGAGAGTGATAGAGTTGGACTCAACTATGTCTTCCCTGCACATGGCTCATCTGTCCCTTCTACTCAAGTCTTTACTTGGTGCTGGAGTTTGCAGGTGTATGTCCAGAGTCTTGAATCTTTGGGCTGCCCATGTGCCAGCTGGGCCTGGAACTTTGGTGGAGTAGCAAATCCTACTCTACAGCTCATTAGACTCACCCAGGACAACTGGCTGGGAGAAGATGATGAACAACAGCCATCCCAGGGAATGGAGAGTCTGTAGCTACAAGCAGGATAATCCTTTCCATCTTCCCAATGGGATATAAGCCCCCTCTCAATTGAAGGTGGAGTGGACATCACCATCCCAGACTCCTCAATGTGGGGGGAAGAGCTTTGGACTAGAGTGGACTTACTTATATTCTACTATAGACATATTGTGATTCAAATAATGGAAGAAATTACAACACTGATGTGGAGCCCATGGCTGATGGAGGCTCTGG
>PVKH010013279.1:0-16918 GCA_004027955.1 Chaetophractus vellerosus | reverse complement strand
AAAGAGGTGGCCATCCACATCGTCCAGGGTGTCATTTTGGTCAGTGGAAGCTGTGTAAGAAATCACAGTGTATGCCAAAAGTATTTGTAAGCCTTTATTTGAGCAACCAAGTAACTCCTAAAATGTGTCCATGGGGTCAAATACACAATGCTGGCCTCCTTGATGAACAAGAAAGCCAAGGATTCATGACTAGGGAGTTTCTGAAGACCTGAGAATGCCCTTTGGTGATTTTATAGTGCCCAATTTTTGAGTTTTCTGTGAAGTTCAATGCACTGGACTTAGATGTCAGTGACATGGGAATACTTATAGCTGTCATTCTCAATGGAGACCACTAGGTTTTATTTATTTATAAAGATACATTTACAATTTACTTTTTTTTTTTTAGGAGGTACTGGGGATTGAACCCCGGACCTTGTACATGGGAAGCAGGTACTCAACCACTGAGCTACACTCACTCCCCACTACAATTTACTTTTAATATCAAAATTTTGTATTATGAAAAAAAATGTACCCTGATGCAATCGTAATTTGTAGTTCAATGAGAATCCCTGCTATGCCCCCTGGCAAGAGAGCAAACATCTGGAGACCAAGACCTCTGACTGCATAGCCCAGTGTTGCAAGTTGTGAAACACAAAGTTCTCCAGTGGGTTATTGGGAGTGACAGTAACTGGGGCCATTCTCACTTTCAGCTCTGGGTTCTCAGATCCATGTATTCTTCCTATTGGAGAGATGGTGCCATATAGAAATCTTTAATTTCATGCCTATACTGTATCCTTGGGAATGGTACTCTGTTCTTGCAGATTACTGCCTCTGAGCTGCTGCTTCTGCTGTGATTTCAGTATGCCTCACCAGTACTCTACAAGCCTGGCTTTATCTAGATAGTGCAGTATGTGAAGCAACAATTAAATCCCATGGGCATGGGCCTTCCCCCACATCTCCTCTGTGAAGTGAGTTCACTTATGGGTGCATTGCCAGGTGAGATTCTTTTCTTGTAGAGGCATTCTTTAATGGTGCCGGCTGAGGCTGTGCAGGCAGGAAAGACCAGGTTCTAGTACCCCTGCCATATTCAGTCAAAGACTTGGGAGCACCCTGGAGGAAGCATGACTTCGCATGAATCCCATAGTGCATCCAAAAGTGTGACAGCTAGAGGCCATCAGTCAGCTGTGGTCCCCACAGCAGGTTCTATTAAAGGGAGATCTGGGCAGGGGAACTCTATGGCTGCCACAACAAAACAGAATGACTCTCACAAATTGACATAACGGTGAGCATGAATGTTTATACTATTTGTTTCACATTGTGCCCTGCTGGAGTAAAAATGTAGAATAAAAAGTGAATACAAACCTAAGAATAGTATTTGAATGAGAACCAACCTAAATTTGTTGAAGTCTAAATTATAAGCAACGTTATTTTTAAGGAAATTCTTTAATTTACTTCCAAACAAATATACTAATTCTGAACATACTAATAATGAATGCTGTCAAAGTTTTTTTAAAGAAGACTTGATAGGTAAAATTCATTTTTAACTAGTAATATCCATTTGTCTATAAATAACTTGCCCAAATTTCAAGAACCTTTGCATTTTTTTCCCATGGATAGTGTAAAGGCAACTTCAGCCCAATGAATGTCAGCAAGTTAATATATTTTTAAATCAACACAGTCTAAATAATACTTTTATAATGTACTGAAATGACTTGCCAAAGATTCACCTTTCAAAGGCTCTGAGCTCACTTCCTGCATTCTCAAACGGATACATATATATGACTATGAATTGGTTTGTAGAGCCAACAGAATAGGTGAACAGAGTATCAGCCCCTAAAAACCTCAATCTCTTGCCAGTTTACTTAAGGGAAACTCTCTATAGCCAAACACTGTTGCTAGTAATAAAAAGTTGCAAGCTGTCACTGAATTCTGCTTCCTTGGCAGCACATCTCAATGCACCGATTGATCGGTATTCAGATAGTCAAAGAATGCTACAGGTTCTTCTCAGAGATTTTGAAATGATTTAAGTCTCAAAGTTGCATTCTCCCTCCAGGCATGCCATCTAGGAAGCCGTCAGAAGGTCGCGCGATGAGGATTTAGGAAAAAAAGAAATTAAGTTATTATTTGGAGCCTAAATTTAAGGGCATCAGGATATGAATGTCTAGTGCATCTGTATTAAAAATAGTGATAGCTAAACTCTCTCCTAGTGCCTGGGTCCAGGCACTCTTCTAAGTGTTTTATGTATAGCGACTTATTTAAACATCACAGCAAACCTGTGAAGTAGGAACCATTGCTCTCCTTGGTTGCAGATGAAGAAACTAAGCACAAGGAAGTTAAATGACTTTCCCAAGGGCCTACTGCTAATAAGTAGCAGAACAACGATTCAAATTCAAGAAGTCTAGCTTAAAGTCTATGCTCTTAACTACTATATTGTATCTGCCATCGAAGTGGACAGCTGATTGTTTTGGCCAAAATATCCTATCTCAAGGTATATTTGTAGGAATATTGCCATCATTCACCTTCAGAATCTCCTTTGTTTATATAATAAAGCACAAATTGTTTTAATATATGAAATGATATATAAGGTAATTATGAAATATTATAGGCCTATGAGTCACTCGGTCTTTTTAAGTATGTTTTTTTTTTCTTTTTTTCCCCATGTTACTAGATCTTCGAATTGTTCAAGAGGTGACAGAAATCTGCATTTTAATAAACTCTCTTTAATGTTGGAAACTACTTTTTAAAATTGTAAACACTGTGCACACCAAATAAAACATGTCTATATATTAATTTTATAACTTAACTTTAGAGAGTAGCTTTCATTCCTTTCCTCAGCTAATATTGATGGTCTATCATATGTTCTTATCAAAATTTTAAATGCTTACACTCTTTGACACAGATTTTCTACTGTAGGTATCTATCCTAATGTTACGCTCATATATCTGTTCAAATGTGTAAAAAGTTGTCCATTGCAGCATTATCTGCAAAATGGAAACAATCAAGCCGGGACTTTGTGTTATTCATTTCTAGAATATACCTGCCTTATAATAGGTCCTAAATATGTATTTGTTGAAGAAATATATATTTATGATTAATGAATTTTCATCAGTAGAACTGCTAAATAAATTATAGTGCCTTCACACAATGAAATAGTGTGATACAGTTAAAGAAAATGAAAAATTCTCCAAGACATATTTTCAAATATAAAGAGCAAGTTCCAGAAGATGTTCCCATTTATATTAAAAAATTAAACATATGTGTAGCTATACATATTTAAGTAGATATTAAATGCTCTAGAAAGTTTATTAAACTATTACAGTGGTTACTTCTGTAGAGAAGAATGGGAGATGGGGCTTTTACTTTTTACTTTATATATGACTACATTGTTTGGCTATTTTAGAAGAATGTATGTGCATTGCTTGTATATTTAAAAGGACTGTTTAAGGTATTTAGCCCCACTAATAAATGCAAATAAAATAACAACATGATATCATTCCTTAACTTTCAGGTTGGTAGGGATATAAAACTACAACAACAACAAAAAAGATAGGATAGAGACCAATGTCAGGAAGAATACAGAGAAAAGAACTCTCTCAGGCTCAGTTGTCCAAGAAATACAACTTTTCTGGAGGGCAATTTGGGGCAATGTATTAAATCTTTAATGTGCATACATGCTAAGCATTTCCATTTCTGGGAATTTATCTTATGTAGATAATTGGAAAGTGGTACCTAGATTATGTACTAGAATGTTCCATGTGATGTTTATAATATTGAAAAATAGAAAACAAGCTAAAGGTCAGTTATTAGGGAATTGGTTAAATAAATCTACCATGGTACATCTAGACAGTAAATGTACCCATAGTACACTCATGCAGTAAAACATGCAATTATTAAAAAGGGGGGTGTTTGTATTTATTAGCATGTAAATATTTACATCCATAAGATGTAATATGATTGTATTCACATATAAAGAACACACTCGTGTACGTACATAAGCATACATATGAGAGACGGCAGAATTGTGATTAAGCACTTACTCTGGAGTCAAGACTCCTTCAGTTTTAATCTTGGCACTGCCACTTAATAAACTTTGTAATTTGAGACATTTTCTGAAACTTTATTTTCTTTAGTTTTACTTGTAAAATGGGGTTAAAAATAGCAGTACCTTGCAAAGTTCTTGTAAGGATTAAATGAGAGTCCATTATAAGAATATAGTCTTATTATTTTACATAGAAATCTACATAGAAATCTGGAAAATATTCATCAACATATTGATGGTGATTGTCTCTGGATGGCAAAATTGAATGAAGTTTTTGCTTTCTTATTCATTTTTTTATATTATTTGAAATTTCCAAAATGATAGCTTATCTATGTAAATAGAGTAGATGATAGTTGGAAGAATGGATGGATGAATGGATGGATGGATGAGATGGGAGGGAGGGAGGGAGGGTGGGAGATTGGTTACCTTACTGCTTCATGTTTGTTCTCACAGGTAGGCAATACTTTTATGAAGTCCTCAGCTCCATAGGTTCAGCTTCATAGGTTCAAAAACTCAACTTATCCATTTCATCCAATGTAGTTCATACTGTAGGGAACTGATGGAAGCTATGTGCCAATTCATGAAAAACTTGTAAATAAACCAGAATGACATACGCACAGACACACACAGACTATACACACACACACACATATATACATAGATATACATGCCAGGGAGACAGGACTATTCCACATAGCAGCTCATTCTTTTGCCAGCAGGAAAGGACAAATTGGACATACAACTTTCTCATCAAAATATTGCTTGATAATTTGAAACCACAGTGAGATGCCACTACTAACCCTAGAATAGCTTAAGTTAAAAAGATTGACCATACCAAGTGTTGACAAGGATATGGAGCAAATGGAACTCTCATATTGATAGTGGGAATGCAAAAATGGTTGAGCCACTTTGGAAAACAGTATGACAGGACTTTGAAAAGTTAAATATACTTTACTTTATGACCCAGCAAGTCCATTCCTTTGTATTTATTAAATGAAAACACATGTTCACGCAAAAATGTGTATATGAATGCTTATAGCAGCATTTTTAATACTAGCTAAAAACACGAAGCAACCCAAATATCCAACAACTGATGAATGGAAGAACAACTTGTGATATATTCAAACCATAGAAAATTGCTCAGCAATACACACAAAAACATGGATGGGTTTCAAAAACATGCTGTGAAAAATGTCAAAAACAAGACTGTGTTTTATATGATTCTAATTATATCAAATTTTATGAAACCTTAGAAAAGGAAAACTGATGATAGAAATCCCATCACAGTTGCCTGGAGCTGGGGGTGGGGGCAGGTCATCAAGTGCAAAGGGCCTCAAGGAAACTTTTTAGGGGGAGTAAACTGTTCTACACCTTGGTACGCAGTTACCAAAATTCATCAAACTGTGTACTTAAAATCGGTGAAACATATGCAATTAATATCCTAATAAAAGTCATTTGGTGAAGAAGGAGTCAGATTTTATCTGATAAAGGGCATTATCCCATTAATTTTATTTCTCAATATACTCATTTCTATGATAGGAAATAAACTTCAAATGAGACTAGTTCCCAATGACATCCTATTCCTTTCATTAACAGTGGGAGTCCCAAAATTTCTATATCAAAGTGGTTTTAACTAGAGCAAATAGCTAGTTAAAAGTGGAGACAAAGGGACTCTTAAAACTGCATTTATATAATAAGCACACTTATTTAGGTTGTGATTTATATGGGGGTATATTGAAAATTATAGAGAGGCTAAGGCTGCCCAAACCATCTTTATTGGCACCTATATTTTCCAATATTCTATCAATTTCAATCAGGCACTAGTCAGTTATAGTGTATCTGAAAGGAAATTTGCATTACACACTGATATTATTAGCAACATTAGGGTAAGATTTTACTTCTGCAAATCAATCTTTTCAATGCTCAATTTCAGAGAGATATGTACCATATTCTTAATTTAGTTTCCAAATTCTGGCAACCCATTAATGTTTAGAGCCTATCCCCTTTACAACCTCCATGTATTTGTTTAATAATGTAAAATGTAATAACAATTCAGTTTTTAGCCTAATTGTCCTTCTTATGGACTTTGACTCTATCAAAGTTTGAAAGGCCATTCCAGTATTTTCCTAGTACTATAAAGTATAATGTTTTGGAGTCAGACAAACCAGGGTTTGAATTTGGCATTAATTTGTAACTTTCAGCAAGAGGGTTTTGCCTCATCTGTAGAACAAAATAGTCATACCTACCTCATTAGTTGAGGATTAAATATATATATAAAAGGACTGATCACGGTACCTGTCACATGTAAACCCTGCAGCAGACGTTTAAAAATACAAAGAGTTATAGTTAATAGGCCAAAAAGGAGATATGATAGAATTATATAAAAATAGTCCAAAAGAAGGCAGAAAAAGAGGAAAAGGAGAAGCAAACACAGATGAGACATAGGGGAAAAATCAATATAGTAGATTTAAACCCAACAATATCAATAATCAGTTTAAAGGTAAAGGTCTAAACACCTTAAAAAGCCATGATTGTCAACTTGGACAAAAAGCAAGACCCAACTATATCCTGTCTATAAGAAACTTGTGTTAAATATGAAGACACAAACAGGTTGAAAGGATAGGGGAAAAAATATAAATCATGAACAGTACTCAAACCTGGGGTGGCTTTATACATATCAGACAATGTATATTTCACATCCAGCAATAGAATTGTTCTTTCTCCCTCCTCAGACCCCTAATCCCTCAGATCCCTTCCTGTGAGACAACACATTACCCATTTTTGTTTATATTTTCAGGATGAATTTATGAAAATATAAGCATATATCACTTTTATTTTTCAGGAAAGGGAGCATACTTATTCACTGTTCTGTACTTGGATTTTTCACATATATTTAGAACATTATTCTCTATTGTTACATATAGATTGATCTCATTCTTTGTAACCACTGTGTAATGGTTTGAGTTTGATTTAATTATGAATTCCAAAAATATAAATTAGATTATGTTTGTAAGCTAATCTGTTCATCTGGGCATGATTAAGTTATGAGTAGGGCGTTAACTGCCTCGTCAGTGAGATGTTGAGCCCCACCCCTTGGTGGGCGTGGTCTCAAGTATAAAAGGCTAGACAAGAGCAAGCAGATTGAGAAAAACAGATTGAAAAGCAGATTGAGAAAAGCAGATTGAAAAGCAGACTGAGAGAGGCAGATTTAGAGAAGCAGAGATTTGGAGAAGCAGATTTGAGAAGCAGTTCTGATGCTGGAGTGAGCCGTTCGCCCGATAGTCTACAGCTGCCTTGTGGAGAGACGCAATGCATAGAGAGCCTCATGGTCTACAGCTGATCTCGTGAAGGAAACAGAAGCTAAGCCCGGAGAGAAATGCAGCCCTGGGAACAAAGGAATCCAGAAGCCTGAACCCTGGAGACGTCGGCAGCCATCTTGCTCCAAGACACGGACTTTGGTATGGGAAGAAATTTATGCTTTGTAGCCTGGTAACTGTAAGCTTCTACCCTAAATAAATACCCTTTATGGAGACCGACCAATCTTTGGTATATTTCAAAAGGCACTCCTGTGGCTGACCGAAACACACTGTATAGTAAAGAATAAGATTTTTATAAAGTCTTCATCAAGGATTCCAGATCTCTTAATTCTAGCTAAAGTGGCTGGTTGAAAATATGATTCAAATATAACTAATTTTTAAAATGGTGGACACCTCCATTTCCAGTGTGGTCAAAACAAAGGGCTACATCTTGACATGCCACACTCCAACCACTTTCATCTCAACTCATACTTCTACCAATTTCCTGATTTTAAAGGGCACGATCCATCCAATCTGGTCTCCAAGGCATTTCTTAACTTCCCCTACTCCCTTATCCTTCTCCAGTCAGTCACCAAGTATCATTGATTCTCCTGTCAAGGTGCTTCAGTAAGCTGGAGATGGATGATGAAAATCTTTTTAAAGTTCCTTATCGCCTCTTCAATGTATTGGGAATAAGACTAATATGTATATATCTATGCAGTTGCACCACAGAAGAACTTTAAAGACTTTTAAAATGATAAATTGATATTTTTAACATTCCCCTATTCAAAAAAACTTCTTTCCAGATTCTTTCTCAATAATTTTGTTTATCATTCTTCTTTTATAGGAAGATGTTTCAAGTCTGGGGGGATATATAGAGTTGTATAATTATAACTTGGATTTATGGGTTGTCTTTCTTTGACAAGCTCTAAGTATTTTAACAAGAACTTACATCTATCTTAATACTATCCCTGTAAAATGGTTGAAGAAAATATTTTCTTTCCAGTTTTACAAATGAAAGAATAGAAACATAGATATATCAGGTAATTAGTGCTTGGCCACACAGTGTTTTAGTGTCAGAAATGGGACTAGAACCCCGGTTTCCTGACTTACAAGCTAGATTATAAATTTCAGAATCATAAAACTGATTATTCTGCAATACTGAAAAAGTAATGACATATACTCTCACACTTTCTGCATTTCTATGTCTATAATAATAATCCATTAAAAAAAGAAAGAAGTTATTCCTTTGAGAATCTTTTTGGAAAAGAACATTTTGTAAGAAATGTAGAGGATGCATGATGAACCACTGACTTCCCTGTAAAATGATCTTAAAATGTGATGACATCAGGTCCAATGTTAAACCTGTTTTTATTCCTCTAAAATATTGTATAAACACATAAATGCTGCTGGGCCTTAAACCATTTAAAACTGGTCAATGACAACTTCGAAAATATTGGAAGCATCATCAACATCATGCCCATCTGTCATTTCTTTTTCATCATGGACCATATATAGCCTGTAGTCATTCATAGCAATATCTCACGGCTCTGGTAAAATCTTACGAATAGCCTTCTCTGCCCAGCTGAGTAATGTTGAGTACTTAGATGAATTCAAAATTCCAAAAACGCTAAATTCTAAATGGTGACTCAATGGCTACATGAATGTTGAATAAATTATGTAAATGAAAAACCCATATTTCTCCAAAGTCGAGCAATTTGCAAGAATTGGAAAAACTAGCCTGTGAAAAGAGATTTCAAACTTGGAAAATTTTCATTACAATTATAGTACTACATTAGAATTTTTTTTTTTTTTTGGGTACATATCCCCCCCTTTCTGCTAGCTCTTGCTGTGTCCATTTCTCTGCGTTCTTCTGTGTCTGCTCTGTCTCCCCCCGCTGCGGCGACACGCTGAGCCAGGTCACCGCGCAGGCGGCTCTGCTCCATTCGTGGGTGGGTCTGCTTCCGTTCACAAGTGGCTCCGCTTCCATTCACGGCTGGATCTGCTCCGTTTACAGGTGACTTGCCCTGCCCGTGGTGGCTTTGTCCTGCCCGTGGCAGCTTTGCCCTGCCCGTGGCGGCATTTTTTGCCCTGCCCATGGCGGCTCTGCCCTGCCCACAGCAGCTTGCCCTTCTCAAGGCGGTCTGCCAGCTTTGGAGAGGTCCCCGGGAACCGAACCTGGGGCCTCCCATGTGGTGAACCGGTGCCCTATCCACTGGGCTACATCCGGCGCCCCATTAGAATTTGATTAAACAAGATTTCAGTTATGGCCATTTTCTCTTTGAGCTTTCATTTCATCAACAATACAATTTCTTTATATTGGCTTTGAACTTTTTGTAGAACCCAATAGATTAATATTGTGTATAAGAATGTTTATTTTAGATTAAGTCCATTATAATTGTAATATTATTTTTTATTTCACATCTATATATCTGAGCATGTGCACATACATGTTACATAGTAGAATTTGAGAATTATTCAGGTGTGAGGAAGGAGATAATTTTATTGGTGTGATTTGATTTATCTAAAATAAAAATCATGATAGGAATGAAATAGGATTTTTAAGCAAGAAAAATTTACTATATAAGCATCCATGAAATCAAAATAATGAAAGATGTTTGATAATAAATAATAGAAAATTAATACTTAAAGTTATTCATTGCACAATTGATACCATGATTCTAGACATTTGAAAATAAAGAGCATTTTGTCCTATCTCCTTATAAACATTGGTTTTAATTTTTCCACATTTTATTTTTGTTTATACCCATACAGACTTGGAAAAAATGAGTGGTTTTTACAGATAAGAAATTCTTTGGAAAACTGTGGTAAATATTAATTTGATTAGATATTTTGAAATGATTATGAAGAACCCTTCTCATAAAATCCCCTCAAATCCTTTTAAAATAAAAATGGACATAAATTAATAAAGAACAAGTAAATAAATCTATCTGATTTGTTTATAGGATTTTCTTTCTTTTTCTTCATCACTGACTCCATAATTCCTTTTCCCTCTAAGGCAAAAGGAAATTTATATGTCCTTAACTCTGCTGTCTTTTGAAATGCACAATAATTGTTAATCATTAGAAATCATATAGTCCAGAATATTAAAGTATGAATGGATGGAACACTTTGACCATATCTGCTAGACATAGTTAAAAATCCAACATTAATTTCATATATCATGAAGAACACCTTGGTTTTCCAAGACTAAGCGAGACTTTTCAAGACTACTTGATTTTCATCCGTTGGCAGGATCCCATCTGGTAGATGTAGTAGATTTTATGACTGTTCACCAAATATTCTCTTTTCTCTATCCATGGAGCGAGCCTCTTGCTGTAGAAGGATCATCCATCTTTGCTCTTTTAGACTCAAAAATGACCATGTGATTTGTTTTGGCCAATGAAATGAGGAGAAGTGACAAAAGTCACTTCTGGAAAGAACTTTAAAGGCTAGCGATGGATCACTGGTTCCCTTTTCGCTCTCTGCTATGCAACTGGCCACCATTCAGTCATTGCTTTATCAGTCTAGGTCCTAGAACAGAGCCCGCAGCTGTCCTGGGATGGACATTTAGAATGATTGAGAAGTAAGCCTTTGGCACTGAGTTACCTCAGGGAGGAGATAATCCTGCATTCACAGCAACCTGGCAAGCATATATATGAATGGCTTCTAAAGGTGTTAAGTCAAAGGAGAATGAATTGTAAAATTGAGTTATGGATGGTTTAGCTTAAACCAACAGATGTTTAAAATGGCTGTTTTTTCAAGAATCCCAAACAGTTTAAGTTCACAGAATCTCTTTGATACAAAGACACTGAGAGCTCTGTTTACCAAAACACAATGTTTTGCCTCTACTCTTAGTTTTATGATCCTTAACTTCTCATACAACAAACCTTCTTAACACCTTCACTTTCCCATCACAATGTCCATGTTCCCTACTACATTGTCAGTTTCATGAAAGCAAAAGATGTTCTAGTGTCCTTGGTAGGAAGCTGAGATTTGAAAAAATTTGATGAAGGGACTCTATAAATTACAGAGATATGGGCAAGGTGAAGGAATCTCCAAGGGATGTTGACAGACCCAGGTACTAACAATATCAGGAAGACAATAGCACCTATTGGTCTGAAGAGGAAAAGGGAGAAAATGATGCCATTGGATCTTTTTAAGGGCTGGAGTAGGGCAAGAGAGGGTCACTCAATAGGAGCTGTAGTAATAGAGGAAAACAGCCACTGCCACAATAGTACACCAAGATCAGGAAAGCACAGGGGAAGAAATACCGTGATCTCTTTCTCCATTTCTCCCTGCCAGTACCTTCCACTGGCTGAATCCCACAGAAAGTCAGAGGGTAAGAGCCTGTTGATGCCATCTACAGATATCAGCCCACTGGGGACACAGCAAGTCAGAGGAAGATGAAGGGTGGATATGAGGAGGGCAAATAGAGAATAACCTACATTAATCTGGAAACTGAGATTAGGCGGCATTTCTTGTTTTTCAGAAAATTATTTCACTTCAACAAGTTGTCTTTGAATATAATTGTGAGCCTTTTAACTACTGGTATATTAAATACTTCTAAACCACATTTTGAACACCTAATGAAGAACATTACTAAGAAGTAAAGTAATTGGGGTAGCAATTGTGACAGAGATCATATCGGGATGTGAAAATGAAGTAGCTCATTTTCAACAATTTTATTGGGTAGACAGTTATGTGAAGAAGGTAAGTTATAAACTGGAATTCATGGCATGAAATTGCAACATAATTATTCATTTTATCACTAGTATTGGTATAGGATGCAGTCTCAGGAGGGTCAAGGTATTAGAAAATCATGTGGCTGTGGCACTTGATCACTATGGCAGCAATGATGATTACAAAGATTGTTGGGTGGGCTGGCCATCTCTACTCTGCTCTAAAACTTACAAAAAGAACCAAAGGAAATATAAGAAAGTTTCTATGGGAGCAAGGTTTCTTAATCTAGGGGCCAATATTACCATTCACATTTCTTATGCTAAGGACTTGGGAAAAACTGAAATACTGAGAATTGAGATGGGGACATTTGGGCAGGCATAGTTGAGGCTGCAAATTTAGAATCCCCAAATCCACTTTTACCTGCCTTGTCAGTGGAAGCACTCCTCCCCCACTGCCAGAGGAAACTAGCCTTTCCTTGCTTAAAAATATTTCAATAATTTCAGTTGAGGAAGTTGCCTCTCAATGGGGTCTCTATTCTCAAGGCAATCCCCCCACCCCAATCACCCTTCATTGCTTCCAAGGCCATAATGAGCATTAAATCCCAACATAACACTAAGAGAAAATTGCAAGTTCTGCTCTGAAAGGAGATCATCCTTCAATTTCTATGGGCAGGAACCCAGCAGGCATGAATGGGAATGGGTTAAAAAGACTTTAGGCCAAGGAAAATAAATTGTAAGATTGGGTTAGTCCAGTGGTTCTCAAAGTGTGGTCATTGGATCAGCCAGCATTAGCATCACCTAGGAACTTATTAGAAATGCAAATTTTCAAGCACTACTCCAGACCTAATGAATCAGAAATTCTGGCGAGTGAGGGCGAAAAGTGTTTTAATTAATCCTCCAGGTGATTCTGATGCATGTTAAAGTTTTAGAATCACTGTAATATGCTAAATTTACTTATGTTGTATATGGCCTCTACCACGATTTGAGATTTAGTATTTTAACTAGAGCATTTGGGAGTGAATCTAATGGTTGGCTAATTAATGAAAACCTGGACTCAACAGTTGTCTGTGGTCATTAAGGTTGAAATTGCAGAACTTCAACAAGTGGTTTAAATGTAGAAAAAGAAGTCTGAAGGCTTAAGGAAATGTAATAGTAGGAACATATCTAAAATATGCAGCCTGCTCAGCCAACCTGTCACCATACATTGCCCCCTACCCCCAAATCTCTTTTACTAGAGGCGGCCTGGAAAACACTCCTATCATTAAAACACAATGAAATGCATTGGTTACAGGAGCAGCAGGATACTTGAGAAGCTCTTTGGTGGTTATTCCTGTAAACCAATGATGAGTATGGGAGATGGAAATGACATTCAGGATTTAAATAGATAAAATGGGATCCCAGAGTAGTGAATGCCAGGTGACAGTTCTTAACTGTCAAAGACAAGGTGGGCACAATTATCCTAAAAAATCACAAAGTAGTAATCAGAATGTTTTGACCAACATGGATTGGTGTCAATGGCTAATTGATTATAGGTCCCCTAAGAATTAAATAGATGAGCAACCTAATAAGGTGTTTCGTGACTTACATAAAATTTAAAAAACATTTTTGTTCTGGAGAGCAGAAACTGACTTGAATTGTCATAGTGAGAATTTCCTGCTTCCCAGACCTGAAGCTCCTCAGCTGAGGAATGGTCCATTTCCTTCTGAAGAAGAATCCTACAATTTGCCCATAAGTGGCCTCCAAGCCTTTTCCAGATGGATCTATGACCATTTACCAGGGAAATTGTTAATGGTGAAGGGAAATCTCCAGTCCCTTTGGAGGTCTTTAGATAGAGACTCTGAGATATTGCTAATCCTTAGGACACAAAATACCATCAGGGGTTGGACTGATGGATGTCAAGTAATAAATGGTTCTTGATTCCAGTCTCTCTACCAGTGGCTCCAATAAATCCACAGATCCATTCCGTGATTATTAACACAGTTTCTGAATATACAACCAAGTAGACATTTTAATCAGCTAGCAGAATCATTACAATAGTTCCTTGACATGTGGGATGAGGTAGTAAAACTCAAGTAGGCCCAGTGGAAGCATCTGGAATTACCCCTTTCCCTCATTGTCCCCCCTCCTCAAAAATGGAAAACCAAAAGCAATACCACATCCCTGGAAATTGGAAAGTTGTAGGGTTTAAACCCAATCACATGCTCATTTAACTAGCCTGCTTGGCTCATACAGAATCAAAATGGATCTCAGTGAATAATGAGTGATTGCTGTAAGACCCTTTCTTCTCAGTGTGTTCCATAGACTAGCAGCATCATATGGACTCTTGTTATAGAGATGATCAGACTGAAATTCAAACTCTATATTTGAACAAGATGTCCACATTAATCATGTAAACATTAAAATTTTAGAAACACTGTTACAAACTTAATCAAGTGACCACACCAATCATAGATACTAATCCAAATGTGGTCCTTTTACTGGAACAAATTAACACAGCTCTTGGCACCAACATAATATATGGCTATCAACTTAACAAACCACTCCCCCCCCCTTTTTTTTCAATTTCAATCAGTAAAGGCCATCAAGAAAATCACCTTGTATGGACAGTAGTTTCCTGTAACTTTCTTAACTCAGAGCCATGCCAAATTTTCTGCTCTCTTAAAATACTGCCCAGAAAAACTTTGTTTTTATCTCCACAAAACATTACTCTGATCAAGTAAATGATGACTTTATACTAACAGGATCTGATGAATAGGAAGGATCGAGAATTCTCAGTCTTAGTAAGACACGTGCATGCCAGGTGATGGGATGTAAACCCATCACTAGTGTGCCAGTTCAGTGAAATTTCTGGAAGTCCAGTGGTCTGCAGCATGTTTTACCAGACCCTTTGAGAAATAGGTTGCTCTACCTTGCACCATCCTCAATGAAGAAAAAGGCACCATGCTCATTGCAGCTCTAGATTTGGGAGACAGCATAACTCATATTTTGGCATGCTTCCCTGCCCAATTTACAGCACAATCCATGATGCTGCTAATTCTGAGTAGGACTTTGAGTAAAAGACAGCTCTATAGCAGGTTTGGGTTGTGGTGTGGGGTCCCAAGGCTCTTGAGATGTAATGACTCAGCAAATCTAATACTATTTGAATTGTCTGTGTAGGAATAATCTACAGAACTTTTGACAAGTCTTGAGAGGAAAGTCATAGTTCGGAGTCCTAAGAGTTTTGATAAAGTCATGCCCTCTTCAGCCAACGATGGTTCTCTCCTTGAAAAGCAGATCCTGGCTTGTTTCTGGGCCCTAGGAAAGACTGAATGTTTTAACCATGGGACACCAAGTACACTGCAACCTGAACTGCCTATCATGAACTGAGTAAAATTGGCCCAACCATAACATAAACTTGGACATGTGCAGCAGTATTCTATTATTTAATGGCAACGATTTGTTTGAGCTTAATTCAAGCGTGTCTAGATGGCAGAAGGAAACTGCATAAGATGTTGGATCAGACTCCAATGGTGTTTAATCCAACTTATTTGCTTTATCTCCTCAACCTATACTGTGGCCTCATGGAGAAGTCCTTGACAAGTTAACAGAAAGGGAAAAAGTTTGGGATTGCTTTATAGATTTATCTGTACAGGGTGCCTACTGGAAGTGGATGCTCACTGCATTACAACTCTATTCAAGGGTAGTCCTTAAAAATAGAGATACAGAGAAATTTTTTCCAGAGGGCAGAACAAGAGGTGCATGTTATTGTCCCCCTCACTTAGTCCCACACATCTTAAGAATCACACAAAGGCAGCACAGCCTGGGTCCCTCCTGCTGTGGATGCAGACCATAGAGCCACTCACAGCAGCAAGATAGAATCTCATGCATATCCAGGTAAAGGGACCCAAGACCTCAGAGACCCAGGGCATAACACAAGTGACTGATTAGTTTGCATATACAAAAAAGCCCCCAGGAAATAAAAGAGACCACAACAACTGTTGGCAAGAGGTTTATACACTCAGCCCAAACGATGAGAGGATAGCTGGATTATCCAAAGGAAAAAATGGACCCTTTTGGATTGACACAATCTGGCTCCCTGGGGCAGGATACCCTAATGAGGAAGTAACCAGAGGCAGAAAAGCCTCACAGATCAGGATTCCTGGAGAAGGAACAAAAGAAATAAAATTTTCTCCTGGAGGTGAAACAATTGCATATAACAGGTCAATCTTAAGAGTTGTACCTCATATCTAAAGAACTGATCAGGTACAGAAGACCTGAGAAAACCTGAACAGTTAAACATGGGCTACTCTAAATGTCTAGTATAAGTTGGTCCAAGCATCAAAGAAGGACCTTAACAGCACATCTACAATAAAATCCTAGGTAAAAGGTATAGATTGGCCTTCAGAGTTAGCATATCAAAATAATTAAATATCTAAACATCAGCAAAGAATTACAAGCCAAACTAAGAAACAGGAAGATATAGCTCAGTCCAGAGAACAAATTAAAACTTCAGGAGAGACACAGACTTTGGGACAACTAATCAAGAAGTTCAAACAAATCTCCTAAATTAATTCAAGGAGATGAAGGAAAATATGCTTAGAAATAAACTAATGGTTGACATACAGCTAAAGGATATTAAGAAGACAATGTGTGGTCAAGAAGGAAAATTATAAAATTAAAAAGAAACATAGAAATGATGGGGATAAAAAGCACAATAATGGAGATTTTTTTAAAAGATTTATTTATTTTATTACATATCTCCCCTTCCCCCCGCTGCAGTGACGCGCTGAGAGTGGTCACTGCGCAGGCGCGGCTTTCCCCGCTTGTGGGCGGTCTCTGCGTCCGTTCACGGCCGGCGCTTGATTCAGTTCGCGGGTGGCTGGCTGCGCTCCATCCGCGGGCGACCTGCCCTGCCCGTGGCGGCTCTTGCCCTGTCCGTGGCA
>PVKH010013278.1:0-16920 GCA_004027955.1 Chaetophractus vellerosus | reverse complement strand
ACTTAGACTCCTCAGGATTGGGGAAGAACTATGGACTAGAGTGGACTTACTGGTATTCTGTTATTGACATATTGTGATTCACGCAATAGAAGTAATTACAACATTAATGTGGAGGCAGTGGGCACTGGATGCTTTGGGCAGGGAGAGGGAAAGGCAGTTGTAATACAGGGGTTTTTAGGGACTTGGGAATTATCCTGAGTGACATTTCAATGACAGATATAGGCCATTTTATATCTTCATATATCATGCAGAACTTTGTGGGAGAGAGTGTGGTCTACAATGTGAACTATGGTCCATGCTTTGTGGCAAAGCCCCAAGATGTTTATATCTATTGCAGGTGATGTGCCACACTAATGAAGGATGTTTATGTGGGAGGTTGTGGGAGGTTGTGGGAGGTGTGGGAGGTGGGGCATATGGGAATCCCTACAAATGTAGTGTAACATTATGTAATCTAAGTATCTTTTAAAAAATAAAAAAAAAATTATTAAAAAGGACTATATACATAAAAATACTCAATGAAATGCTTGCAAACCAAATTCATGAGCATATTGAAAGGATTATGGAAATCGCTTTCAATAGGGGCAAAAATAAATGTTGGGGAAAACAAGAGACATGTTCAAAGCTGGGACAAAAAGCTGAGGAGTGAGATACTTTGGGAAATTGGGATTTTGATCAGCTTATGTGTATACCAGGGTATCTAGAAAGCCATCCACATTCCCAGGGCAGGACACATGTTCAGAAAAGACCTGAGAAGACTCTCAGCTTTCACGTCTGGCTGATTCTAAGCTCAGCACAAGCAGAAAGTGAAGGCTAAAACAAAGTTGTAAATAGCCTGTTTCTCCAACAGAGACAATCTTCAAAGACCAGGACAGGAATGGAAGAATCAGGGACCAAAAGTTATAAGAGAAACATGGGTATAATTAGAAGGAAAGCTAAAAATTGTAACATGATATTGTATATGATAGTAAAACCTCATGTAAAGTACGAATATGGTGATATTGCATATATAAGACTCTTTTTACAAAATATAAATACAAATATACTAGAAAGCAGAAAAAGCAATAGCAGCTATGCATGGCAGGGGAAGCATACAGAGATTGAGAAGTGATGAGTTTTGTTTCTTTTTTGTTTATTATTATTATTATTGGAATAATGAAAATGCTCTAAGAATGACTGAAGTGATGAATGCACATATATGTGATTACACCGAATACCATTGATTGCACACTTTGGATATATTTATGCTTTATTAATAAGTATAAATAAAATTTGTTAAAAGAAAGTTATAAAACATATAGAAAAAAGTAGCAATATGTCAGAAATAATTCCTTTTTTATCATCAACTAGTTTAAATGTAACTGAATCAACCTCTCCAGTTGAAAGACAAGTGTTTTAGTTTGCTAGTCTGCTGAAATCAGATACTATTAAATAGATTGGCTTATAGTTTTGAGCCTGAGAAGCTGTCCTGATATGGGAATCACCAAGGTAATGCTCTCTTCCTGAAGACTGGTTGCCGGTGATCTTTGACTCTTCTGTCACACAACAAGGCACATGGTGGCGTCTGCTTGTTCCCCTTCTCTTCTGTTTTTTGTTGCTTTCAGTTCCTTGCTTCCAGGACTTTCTCTCTCTCTTTGTCTGAATTCCATTCTCTTATAAAGGATGCCAGTAAGATGATTAAGACCTGTCATGAATGAGGTAGGTCACCTTAACTGAAGTAGCTTTATCAAAAGATCTTACTTACAAAGGATCCACATCCATGGGAATGCATTAACTTTAAAAACATGCTTTTCTGAGGTACATGTAGTTTCAAACCACCACCCAGAAATTAGTATAATGTATTAAAAATATAATGCAATCACATGCTCTTTACAAGAGACTATCTTTAGATCCTAAGACACAAACCAGTTGAAAGTAAAGGATTCTGGGCAAATAGTAATCAAAAGTGTATTGGAATACCTATCCTAATAAAAGTCAAAATAGACTGTATGAAAAATATTGTTACAAGAGAAAAGAAGAACATCATATTATGATAAAGGATTCAAAACACCAAAAAGATATGATAATCTTGAATATATATATACTGTCTTAGATTGCCAGTGTGCTTGAAAAATAACATGCAATTGGTTATCTTAAACAACAAGCATTTATATCTCATGGTTTTTGAAGCTAGAAGAGAGATCTCAAATCGGAGCCCTAACTTTATACCTGGAGGAGCTATACTAAGATGAGCAATGTAACGCAGAGCCAGAAGAAGGAAGGAAATAATAAAGATTAGAGTGGAGATAAATGAAATAGAGAATAAAAAAAGAGACAATCAATGAAACCAAAACTTGGTTATATGAAAAGATCATTAAAATTGAGAAATTTTCCCCAAGAGGGACAATGAAAAATAAAAGGGAGAAGATACAAACAACTAAAATCAGAATGGGTGGGCATTATTACTGAATCTATAAAATTAAAACAAAACAAAAGAAAACAATTTTAAGAGTATATTATGAACAACTGTATGTCAACAAATTAGAGCACCTAGTTGAATTGGAAAAATTCCTAGAAGTGTACAATCTACCTACATAGACTCAAGAAGAAATAGAAGATCTCAACAGAGTAGTAACTAGTAAAGAGATTGAATCAGTTATCAAAAACCTCCGGAGCCGGCTGTAGCCCAGTGGATAGGGTGCCAGTTCACCACATGGGAGGCCCCGGGTCATCTCAGTTCCCGGGGGCATCTCCAAGTGGGCAGATGGCCTTGAGAGGGCAAGCCGCCATGGGCAGGGCAGAGCCACTGTGGGCAGGGCAAAGCCGCGACGGGCAGGGCAAGTTGCCTGCGAACAGAGCAGAGCCACCCACTAGTGGGGCAAGCCACCTGCGAGGTGAGCTGACTCGGCACAACGGGGGGAGACAAAGCAGACACAGAAGAATGAAAAAAAAATGAACACAGCAAGAACAAGCAGAAAGGGGGGGGGATATGTAACAACAACAACAACAAAAAAAAAACAAAAAAGAACCTCCCAACCCATTAAAGTGCAGGACCAGTTGACTTCACAGGAAAATTTTGCCAAACATTCCAAGAAGAATTAACCCCAATCCTGCTCAAAAACTTCCAAAAATTGAAGAACAGGGAGAACTCCCTATCTCATTCCATGAGACCAACATCATCCTAATACCAAAGTCAGATAAAGATACCATAAGAAAAAAAATTACAGATCAATATACCTTAAGAATATAGATGTAAAAATCATGAACAAATTACTGGCAAGCCAAATCCAACAGCATATTAAAAGAATTATACACCAGTATCAAGTGGGATTTATCTCAGTTATGCAAGTGTGGTTCAACATAAGAATATAAATTAATGTAATGCAGCACATTAACAAAATGAAGGAAAAACCCATATGGTCAAGGCCCGGCTAGATAGCTCAGTGGATAAAGAGCTCACCGGTGTACCACATGGGAGGCCCCGGGTTCGGTTCCCGGGGACCTCTCCGAGCGGGCAGACGGCCTTGAGAAAGGCAAGCCGCCGTGGGCGGGGCAGAGCCGCCGTGGGCAAGGCAAAAAAGCCACCACAGGCAGGGCGGAGCCCCCACGGGCATGGCAAAGTCACCCGTGAAAAAGTGGAGCTGCCGCCTGCGAACTCCGGAAGCCGAGCAGCCCGCAAAAAACATGGAGGACTGCTGCCCGCAAAACATGGAGCGGAGCCGCCCGTGGGAACGGAATGGAGCCACCCTCGAATGGAACGAGCCACCGCCGTGGAGGGCCGACTCGGCGCGTCGCCGCAGGGACGGGGGGAGACAAGAAGCAGACATAGAAAAACACAGAAGAATGGACACACAGCAAGAGCAAGCAGAAAGGGGTGGGGGATATGTAATAAATAATAAATAAATCTTAAAAAAAAAACCCATATGGTCATGTCAATTGATAAAAAAAGGTATTTGCCAAAGTCCAGCACCCCATCCTGTTTAGCACACTTGGAAAACTTGGGATTGAAAGAAACTTTCTCAACATGTTAAAGGGTATATATGAAAAACCCACAGCTAACATCCTACTCAATGATGAAAACTGAAAGTTTTCCCCAAGATCAGGAACAAGACAAGGATGCCCACTGTCAACAGAGTTATTGTATTGGAAGTTGTAGCAAGAAAAATTAGGCAAGAATAAGAGAGAAAAGACAGTAAATTTGGAAAGGAAGAAGTAAAACTCTCCATATTTTCAGATGATGATCATATATATAGAAAATTCTTTAAAAATCCAAAACAATGCTACTGAGGTAGGTTAGTATAGGGAAGGAGAGAAAGAGTCTGGGACCCTGCAGAGAAAATGGCTGTGAGACCCCACTCAGAAACCCCCTGCTACTAAGACCCTTCCAAGACCCTGGCCATGGGTCCCATTTGGAACTCTTTCCAGGGTTAAGTGGAAGCCCCAGATACCTCCAAACAAATAGCCTCCCTCAATCTATCTCTTCCCTTTTAGTCCAGGCTGGAAGTGGTTCCGTTCATACAGATATCACAATATTCTTCTCAGTTTAGCATGTAGTACACAGGGGTCCCAACCATCAGACAAAAGAACTTTCCACAAATCTTTTCCGTATAATTGCATTTCAATCCTGACTTACACTGAAATGGCAGACTGGTTTCACATTCAGTTAAACCCTCACATGGAGCACTATTCTCTGGTGACTCACTTTCTGGAAGCTTAGAATTTTCCAAACCATCAGTTTCTGGTTTCTTTGTGCCCAGGAGTTCAGTTCTCAGTTTATCCCTTTCCTCTCACATTTTACTATAAGCTGCAAAGAAAACCCAGGCTGTGCTTTCCAAATTTGTTTGAAAATCTTCTACCTAAATATCCAAGCTCCTCACTTTCAAATTCTGACTTCCATGTGACATCAGGACTCAATTTTGCCAAGTTCTTAGCCACTTAAAAAAAGGATACCATTTTTTGCAGTTTGCAATGACACATTCATCATTTCTATCTAAGGCCTCATTGGCAGTAAATTTAGCATCCATATTTCTACTAACAGTATCTTCAAAACAATCTAGGCCTTTCCTATCAAGCACCTCACCATTCTTCCGGCTTTTACTCATTACCCAATTAGAAAACCGGTATAACATTTTTGATATTTACAATAGCAGCAAGCACCTTACTCTTCTGGTCCCAAATCTGTTTTAGTTTGCTAGGCTTCCAACAATAGATTCCATAAAATAAGTGGGCTTTTAACAGTGGAAACAGTGATCCTCGACTCTATCATACAGTGGCATCTGCTGTTCTCTCCCTTCTCTTCCAGTTTTCATTGCTTTCAACTTCTTCCTTCCATTTTTTTCTTTCTTGTATTCATCCCATCCATAAAGGCCTCCAGTAAGAGGATTGAGACCCACCCTGGGCTATGCCTTAACTGAAGTAACCTAATCAAAAGTCCTACTCACAATAGGTTCATATTCATGGGAAGTGGTTAACTTTAAGACCTTGATTTTTGGGGTACATACTGTTCCAAATGACCACAAATAGTATTGATGGATCTGAGAAAGAAATTAAGAAAAAAATCCATATACATAGTGTTTTTGTTTTCTAAAGGCTGCCACAGCAATATAGAAAAACGATTTTTACAGTGGGGGTTTATGCACTAATAAGCTTATAGTTCTGAGGCCATGAAGTGCCCCAATCAAGGCATCATAAGCAGATGCTTTCCCCTGGAGCTGCAGCTGTGGGTTATTAGACACATGGTGGTGTCTTCTCACCTCTTCCCTCTCCTTTGGGCCCAAAGCTTTCAGCTTCTGGTTCCTGGGGCCTTTTCTCTCAGTTTCTGGGCATTTCTCACTGAGCTCCTGTGTGTACCTGTGGTTTCCTCTCTTACTCCAGTTTATAAAGGACTCCAATAAGAGGATTAAGACCCATCTTGGGTCATGCCTGCCTGAAGTGATCTAATCAAAAGGAAGGTCTCTTAACTGAACCTAATCAAAAGGTCTCACTTACAATAGGTTTACACCACAGGAATGGATTAGCTTAAGAACATAATTTTCTGGGGTCCACAAAAGACTTAAACCACCACATGTAGCAACTAAGAATGGAATATCTAAGAATGAATTTAACCAAGGTTCTAAAGGACTTGTACACAGTAACCTACAAAACATTGCTGAAAGACATCAAAGGTGCCTAATTAAATCAAATACTATTCATGTTCATGGATTGAAATACTAAATATTGTTAAGTTGTAAAATGTACCCAAAACTATTTGCGGATTGAATGCAATCCCAATCAATATTCCAACAGTCTTCTTTTCTGAAATGGAAAAGCCTATCATCAAATTTATAATGAAGTGTAAGGGGCCATGAATAGCCAAAATCATCTTGCAAAAGAAGAACACAGATGGAGGATTAAAACTTCCTGATTTTAAAACTTATTACAGAGCTACAATAATCAAAACAGAGTGGTACTGGCACAAGGACAGACATATAGGCCACTCGAGACTTCAGAAATCAACTCACACATCTTTTGAAAAGGGTGCCAAGTCCACTCAATAGGAAAAAAATAGTCTCTACCGCAGATAGTGCCGAGAGAACTGGATATTCATATGAAATGAATAAAGAATAAAGGTAGATCCTACCTCCTACCATATACAAAAATCAATTCAAAATGGATCAAAGACCTAACTATAAGAACCAAAATTATAAAACTTCTAGAATAAAATGTAGGGAAGCATCTTCAGGTCTTTGTGTTAAGCAATGATTTCTCAGACTTTACACCCAAAGCCTGAGCAACACAAGAAAAGATAGATAAATGAGATGTCATCAAAGATAAAAACTTCTGTGCATCAAAGAATTTTATAATGAAAGTGAAAACAAAACCTAAAGAATGGGAGAAAATATTGTAAACCACATATCCAATAATGGTATCTGGTTTATATAAAGAAATCCTACAGCTCAACCACCAAAAGGCAAGTGACCTAACTAAAATTGGACAAAGGCTTGAATAGACATTTCTCAAATAATGTCCATTAACAATCAAAAGATGTTCAACATCATTATACTTTAGGGAAATGCAAATGAAAACCACCATGAGATACCATTTAATACCCACTAGAATGGCTGGTATTAAAAAAAATGGAACAAAGCAAGTGTTGGATTAGCTATTGAGAAAGAGTAACTAATTCATTACTGATATGAATGTAAACTGTTGCAGCCACTGTGGCATTTGGCAGTGCTTCAGAGAGTTAACCATAGAATTATAATTTCACCCAGCAATCCCATATCTAAGTATATATCCTAAAGTAGTAAAAATAGTGACACTAGCAGGTATTTGCAAACAATTGTTCGTAGTAGCATTATTCACACTTGTCAAATAATTAAGCAACCCTTTGTAGTCTACAGATAAAGGGATTAACAAGATGTGGTATGTACATATCATGGAATATTATTCAGCCATAAAAATGTATGATTCTGACACATGCTGCAATATGGGAGAACATTGAAGACATCATGTTGAGTGAAATAAGCCAGACATAAAAGGACAAATACTGTATAATCTCACTTATATGAAATGATTAGAACAGGCAAATTCATTGAGTCAGAAACTAGAAATCAGGTTACCAGGGGCCAGGGTGGGGGTAGGGAATGCAGAGTTAATGCTTAAAGGGTACAGAGTTTCTGCTTGGTTGATGGAGAAAATTTGGCAATGGATGCAGCACAACATTGTGAAAGTAATTAACGCCACTCAATTGTATATTTAAAAGTAGTTAAAGGGGAAATTTTAGGTTGTATATATATTACCAGAAAATTTCTTTTAAAAAATGCTACATGAAACTCTACAACACAAATAGCGAACCCCTATGTAAACTATATACTATATTTAATAGCATGCTTATAATAATATTGTTTCATCAATAATAACAAAATACCACACTACAGAGTTGATGGTAACATGTTAGATTGAGTATAATTAACCAGGCTCGTTTATAAAAGGGATTGTGGCTGAAAGGGATAGTCTAGGGATGCAAATGTCAATTGAAAGAAAGCTAGAGAATAATCTGGGGACTGAATAACATGGTGAGCCTGGAGGTGGGTGAGGATTGTGGTTGACAGTGCAAGTACGGGAATGTTTGTCCATGAACTAGAACAAATGTCCATCACTATTACAAGTTGGTAAGAATATAGTGATGCATGGGAAAATACAGTTATTAATTACAGATTATAGTTAACAGCAATACTTGCATCAAAGTACAAGAAGCTCCTATATTAATGCTAAGGGCCAATAATACGGAGTAAGGGATTTTTTCTTTTAGAATAAGGAAAACCTCCAAATATTTACTGATTTGGAGGTAAATCCACAACTCTGTGATGAAAGTGAGATCCACTGAGTGTACCCTTTGGATAGAATGTACAAGGCATGGGACTATATAACACAGTGAACCATGTGGTGGAAGATGGACTGTGGTAAACAGTACAAATAGGAGAGTGTTCTCTCATGAGTTATACCAAACGTACAATACTAATATATGGTGCTAATAATAGGGGATATATGGAAAAAATATATCAAGTGTATGCAATGGACCATAGTTAGTGGTAATAGTCTGATCATGTTCTTTCATAATCTGTAACAAATGTTCCACAACAATGTGGGGTGTTGGTGGAGGGGTGATGTATGGGAATTCTGCATTTTATGCATGATTGTTTTGTAAGCTCACAACTTCTCTAATAAAAAATACCACACTAATACAAAATTTTTGTAATAGGGAAAAGTGTGCATGTGAATGGGGGGTAGATGTTAATAGCGCATTTTCTGTATGATTTATCTATAAACATACATCTTCTCTAACAAAAAAAACCCCAAAATAAACAAAACAAAACTATTCAAAACAAAAAAAAGATAATTACCAATGTAGACAGATCAGAACCAAATGGTTTCACTGGCAAATTCTACCAAATACTTATAGAAAAATCAAAACCAAGCATTACTAAATTTCTACCTAAAAATAAAAAAGGTGGAACACTTCCCAATTCATTCTTTGAGCTCAGTATACACTTGATATCAAAGCCAGACAACAATATCACAAGAGAAGAAAAATACAGACTCAAATTGTTTGTGAATATAGAAGCCCAAATCCTCAACAAAATGCCAGCACACTGAATCCAGCAGTATATAAAGAATTTTAACGTGACCTAGTGGATTTGTCCCAGGAATTCAAGGGTGGTTAACATACCCATATCAATCAATGTAATAAGTGAACACTTAATCATCTCAATTGTACAGAAAGCATTTGACAAAGTTCAAACCCTTTCTAATATAAATCTACCTTGCTGTTCTCAAAAAAAAAATTGGTAACAGATCCTTGTATGTTTACATACATAAGTTAGAATTGTAAGAAAAATGGAGTAAGAAGGGATGATACTTTCTATCTGACATTGCTAATGTGATTGTTCCCAGACATTTAGAGGGGATAATTAAGAGTGGGAGGAGACCTTTATGTTTTAATTTCTAGCAAGGAACCTATACTCCCTGGCTTTTACATGGCAGAATAATAAATTGAGTGCATGCTTTCTTGAAATTGTCACCTCCCTTTCTCTTTTTCTTTCTGGTCCCTTTTGGCTTAGTTGTAAGTGGATACAGCACTGACAACCTTTCTTTCTGTAGCATACAGGTGGCAGGCTCTCCTTAGGCTGTGAATATGTGCTACATCAATTCAGCATTTTATCAGAACTCAGCATGGACATGTACAGATATTAACCTTTAAATTTTCTATTATTTCTTTTGATGACTTTTTTCAGAATTTTAGGAGGAATACATCGGCAATTGGAATGTTAGAGCTATAGAAATTATTGAATTCCTGGCTATAACACCATTGTTGAAGTGTTCTATAAGCTATAGTTATCAATTGTGCCATAGAGAATTTTGAAAAATAAATAAACTTGACCAACTATGAATATTATAGTAATGAAGAACTCTGTGACTATATATGTGTGAGTGAGCGTTAATTTTAATTTAAATTTGCGTAAAGAAACCATCACTCTAAACCCTCCATATTCATAACAGACTTAAGAGGAATTTAGCAAAAAGGAACAGCCACAGAGGACAATTTTATCAGATGCCCAGAATGTGGCCTTGAAGCTTGTCTAAAACCTGCTCAAAGGAAGCTGATGAACAAGGAGTATAAAGAGCTTTCAATTGGCAAGATAAGAGATGAAGATCATCCTCTGTGACTCAAGAAAGCAGAGTCAGCTACTATGGAAGGACCAAGGAAAGTGACACTCATCTAAAGAGATTACCATTTGAATTTGAGAACAGTGGCATTGTCATCACCTCAAGGGGAAGTTAGCCAAGGAGTGACAATGACCTGAGAGAAGGAAACTAAATCAAGAGTCTACAAATGTGCAAAAATCAATGTTGTTTGGTAACTACTTGCATCTATTTTCTCTTTTCAGTTTCCAAGAGTTTTAGCTTCAAAGCTTGGTGGTCTTTGACAAAATAGTAACGGGGGTGGGGAGGGGGCCCGGTGAGGGACAACGACATGCCAGCATTAGGAAGACCAGAGCTGAGGTTTCTGACTTCACTGAAGGACCAGCCTCCAGGGAGAGTGGTCAGCAGTTTTGTAAACATTTTCTTCAGAAGTGGGTGGTAAGTGTATTTGTAACTCACGATCACTTGAGATATAAAAGAGAGTCAATCGTATAGAAGACTCAGAGCAAAAAGATTATGCACTATCAATAAACCTCAAATCTCCATACAAATTAGGGCAAGGGGTATGTACTGTGGTCTCTAGTGATAAATACATTCCAAACATACTGAGGAGCAAGTTCCCATTGTTTGATTTAGGTACAGGGATGGGATTCCAGCCAAATGGGGTACGGTTGGCCAAGTATCCTGTCCCAGTAAGAATCTGAAACCACTGGGAGTGATAAGTAGAAACCTGAAGCTCTAACCAGAGTATGCATATTTGGCCAACATAGCAAAGACCTATGATTCATGGGCATATGTGTGTCTAGCACTCACCCTAACCATAGCAGGTACTCAGGCTCCTCACAGCCACCTGGCAAATTCCAGAACTGACCAATGAGCTAGGCAAGATCTGAAGCTGAGCTGACACAATGCCTTCAGGTCCCTTTCCCAACCTGGGTTCCCAAGTTGCTTCTTGGAGTCAAAGAAATTTAAAAATCAGTTCATGCAATATTTCTATCTGATGCATTTATAAAACATATTAGCATGTTAATCTTTGAGAAAATAAAACATAGTAAATTAAAAAAATAACTTTGCTTATTCCAGCATTTTCTAAATTTACTGAATAAAGGAATCCGTGTAATGTACTGAAATGTCCTGCTTTTGTCCACAGAGCTTGTCTCAGCACCAGAGTCAGTCATCCTGGAGGGTTTCCAATTCCTCAAAGCCCTGGAAGAGAGCATTGTTTACAGGATTCTCTGCCTCCCTGTCCTGTCTGGCCCCTCCAGCCTGTGCACCAAGGTGTGGAAGTAGTTTAATTCCCAGGGAAAAGAGAGGGTCTGACTCCTGCTTCTCTTTAGGGTTTTTCCTTAGATGTGACTCCTTGCCATAAACTTTCATATCCCTTGCTCCCCAATCTGGATTGAAGGTATTCCTTCCAGCAGCTCCTAGTACTCATTTGTTCAATTAGTCTTTATCTTGCACCTATTTTGTGCCAGGCACAAAACAATGATTTCAGGTAACCAAACAATTCCTGGCCTCAGCATCTAGCTCACTAGATTCCTGCCTTCCATATATCTCATTGGATTTTAAAGTTTTCACTTTTCTGTCTGTCTCTCATTGAACTCTAGCTCTGTAAGAATAGGATCCATGTAATTATTTCAAAGCTTTATTCCTAGTGCCCAGAAAGTTTTTGGCACATAGCAGCCATTCTGTAAATGCTCATGGGTGCGTTTTTTAAAAAGCACATACTTTCTTATTCATTTCTCTCTTTTGTTTTCCATAGTTTCAGATACCAAATTCTGTCTGGGAAGCTAGGTTGACAGGGTCAAATTGTTTTTAGCACCATCTCATTGTGGGACTTTAGCAATGATGGGTTGCTCCTCCTGGGCTCTGTATTAGTCAGCTTAAAGGGCATGCTGATGCAGAAATACCAGAAATCTGTTGGGTTTTATAAAGGGTATTTATTTGGGGTAGAAGCTTACAGTTACCAGGCCATAAAGCATAAGTTACTTCCCTCACCAAAGTCTGTTGCCACGTGTTGGAGCAAGATGGCTGCTGGTCTCTGTGGAGTCCCCTTGGCCCCATCCCTCTCTTTCCGGACAGAACAGTTCTCCACCACAGTTTTCCATCATAAAATTAAGAGGTTTCAGATTTGCTCTCTTTTCTAACATCCTTCTGCAGTATGGAAGGTTTTGGTAAATTAAATAAAAGTAAATTAATTTCATCTTGAAACATTTTGAGCATGTTTAAATAGCCCCTGTCACCCTCAGTTGCCAGTCTTCTTGGGCTTGGAAAGAGTGAAGCAGCAGAGTCCAGACTCTGACAAATATAAGTTAAAGTCTTCCTTTGTCCTGGATGGGGTAAGTGGCTTGGGAAGTTTACTCATCATTCTTGAGCCATACTCTCCTCACCTGTAAAATAAGAATGGCTATGCTGAGCTCATAGAATTGTAGTACACATTAAAAAAAAATAGGATTATGAAATACTTGGTGCAGTAGCATGCCTGACATACAGGAGACTAGGTAATTTTGTTCCTTCTCCCACGAGGTGGTTTTCCTTTTCTGGAAGAGATCTGAGAATGTAAATTTGGGTAAGAGTTTTAAATGGAGACATTTTCATATACAGATTTTAGGTGTCCTTTAGCTCGGCCTTAATTATTCAAAGAACTGAGCAGGAATAACTCAGGGTAAATGCATCATTTAAAAAAATTACTTGCTTAATCTAGAGAGGCTCTTTGACTTGCTCCATGCCTGTAATTAAGAGTTGTCTGAATAAACACAAGTATTTTAATCCAGGTATTAGAAGAGGAAGATGAAATGCAAGGAAGATGGAGAGCCCAGCTTTCTCCTGAGTGAAAGATTAGTCACTTTAGAGAAAAGAGTGAGCCTTTAAAAAGTGCTTACAGTGGGAAAAATTTTTAACATTTCCTTTTAACTACACAAGTAACATCAATGTGCTAATTATTCTAAAATGAGCTCGGAATTTGCTATATAGTTATGCTTTATGAAATGCTTGAGCTCCATTACACCAAGAAATAAAATGCTGCAAATTCATTTCTGTTAATTCATGCATAATTGAAGCAGGGCCTGTTGTGAAACCTCCAGAATATGCACATTTTGGTTTTTTTGTTCTCAATACTTTTGTAGTTACAGGCTTGCAACAACAAAAAGGGGTAAAGGCATTGGACTGGTAACTTTTATGAACTGTTTAAATGAATACTGAACATGATTCATAAACGCCTCTAATTGTATAAACAGGTCACTAAATATGGATTGTAAAATATCTTATTTACTTTTTATATAAACCCATCATGGATAAAGGAATATTGCAAACATAGCATGTATTTTGTGTAGGATGGAGATTGGATCCAATTTTCATTTTTAAAAAATGGCCCCTTGTCTCTGGGGCCAATTGGTCTTCGATTGTTTTTTAACCGAAACCAGAAAAATCATTCTAATGACATCTGGTAGAATATGAATGTTGGGGAGTAGGGGCTTGGTTAGCTGAATTTCTTAAAAGTTTTAAGATTAAACAGCCTTAAAAAAAATTCTTCTTTGAAAATATCAGTAAAATGTTTGCTGCAAGCCCCCTCTACCCCACAGAAAAATGGACAGGGTCGTTAGGATTAGATCTTTATTTATCTTACTAAGGATTTTGTGTGACATGAAGAATGTCATACTAATAACTCTTTTTTAAAAAAATTATTATACATGTCCCCCTTCTGCTTGTTCTTGCTGTGTTCACTTTTTTCTCTGCGTTCCTCTGTGTCTGCTTGTCTCCCCCTGCTGGGGCGACCTGCCGAGTCTGCTCACCGGCGCGGTGGCCCGCCTGCTCGTGGGGGCTTGCCCTTGCTCACAGGGGCTTGCCTTTGCCCTCAGGGGGCTCGCCTTTTTGCCCGCAGGGGCTTGCCTTTGCCTGCAGCGGCGTGCCCTGCCCGCATTGGCTTGCCTTCTCAAGACGGTCTGCCCGTTCGAGGAGGCCAGGGGACCAAACCTGGGGCCTCCCATGTGGTAAACCGGCGCCCTACCAACCAGGCTACAGCCGGCCCCCTCTTTTTTTTTAAAGATTTATTTTTATTTATTTATACATCCCCCCCTTGCTGCTTGTGCTTGCCATGTTCATTTGCCTTGCGTTTTTCTGTGTCTTCTTGTCTCCCCCTGCTGCTGCATCCTGCTGAGTCAGTTCACCGTGTGGTGGCTTGCCTGCTCGCGGTGGCTTGCCTTCTCCAGGAGGCCCTAGGAACTGAACCCGGGGCCTCCCATGTGGTAAACCAGAGCCCTACCAGTTGAGCCACAGCTGGTTCCCAGTAACTCTTGTCTATTGATAGGGCCCTGGATGGCAAATGTGAAGTTCCCTAAAAGTTCCCCTAAATGTTCCCCCATAGTCATCTAGGATCGTAGGTCAGGTACACACAGAAGAGGCAGTCAGAAGTCTGTGGAATCAATAACTACATTGCGTAAGGGTTTTACAGTCAAAATCTCCAGTCCTACACTTCCATCCCCGTTTTACAGGTGAGCAACTGAGAAACAGACATGACATGGCTTAGCCACTACAACATCTCGGGAAAACCTAGGGATTGGGTTCTAAGTCAGGTCTTCCAGCTCTGAAGCCAGAGTAGATTCCTGAGCTCACATGTGCCATGGACTCCATTAGCTCCAGTGGTTTTGTTTGCCTGGATTGGAGGAAAACTCAAGTTACAGGGGAATCCAGAGGCTTCGGCCAACCCCTGGAAAATGTCTGTTTCCAGATTAAGATAATAATTTCTTTCTCTCTAAATGCATTTTCAGCAAACAGTCTTGGTTACATGGGGTTGTGATTAGCTATATTCCCTACAGCAATGGTGCCTGATGTTTGAGACTCTATAGCCCAAGGATGGGGAATGCTAATGCTTATAGGGAAACTTGACTGTAGGAATCAGTTCAACTGAACACAATTGAGACAGGTGGAATCCTCACTGATTAGTGAGCATACTGATGACTAAAATTATAGTTAGTAGCTCTGAAAGAAATGCCTGATGTGTGCAAAGGCTTCTTCACTAAACCCTAATGCTTTAGGAGTCAACATGTTCCCATGGAAACAATGCAAGTTTTAGAACCAGACACCTTAGGTCCCAATCCTGGTACACCCTTTTATCAGCTGTGTGGCTTTGGGACAGTTACTTAATCTTTCTCAGTTTTAACTTCCTTATCTGTAAAATGGGGGCACAATCTTAATTTCTGCATTTGGGATGAGAGAGAGTGAGAGAGAGAGAGAGAGAGAGAGAGAGAGAGAGCACAAACCTGGACCATGGGTTTTTGTCTCTAAAATATGCCTTTCTATATGCACAGTCTGTTTGAATTCTTGGTTGAGTTTACAAAATTAATATTATTTGAGATTATAGCTATTGGAACCACACAATAAACTAAATATGATTTGTTTGGAGGAATCAGACATTTTCTAAAATTTGTAGCTTTCATCATCAGTTGTATTTGCCAAGACTGGGAGATACAAAAAGCTGTGTATTTTCTCCATCTTCTGGCACCTGGAACCCATGGGGAGATACTGAATGGGTTTGATTTCCTTGTGTCCTTAGAATTATAGCTGTTCTAAGTCACAGCTGCAGAAACAAGAAAACTGTGGGTAGAAGCTAGCAGCCCAGTTGATGTTCCCAAGATTCTCTCCTCTGGAAGTTTGGAGGTCCTGGAGTACTGCTTTAAACCACACGTGTAAGGAAAAGAATAGATGTAATTTGCCAATTTGTATATCATTATATGATATATATATTTAAATTAAAGAACTAATTTTCAACCAATGATTGATTCACTTAATTTTATCATCCAGAAAGCAATATAGACGTGCATAAAAACAACTATCCAAAAACTTTCCCACTACTTTTCCATTGGCTTTAAGCATATAAAGAAATACATAAAAGTGCCCACATTGCCTCCCTCCACTTAAAATATATGCTGCAATAATAATACCTACAGGGGCTGGCTAGATAGCTCAGTGGATAAGAGCGCTGGTATACCACATGGGAGGCCCCGGGTTCAATTCCCGGGGACCTCTCCGAGCGGGCAGACGGCCTTGAGAAAGGCAAGCTGATGTGGGCGAGGCAAAGCCGCCGTGGGCGAGGCAAAAAAGCCGCCATGGGCAGGGTGGAGCCCCCACGGGCATGGCAAAGTCACTTGTGAAACACGGAGATGCCGCCTGCGAAGCACAGAAGCCGGGCAGCCCGCAAAACACGGAGCACTGTTGCCTGCAAAACATGGAGCGGAGTCGCCCGAGAAAATGGAATGGAACCACCCATGAATGGAGCGAGCCGCCTCCGTGGAGGGCCGACTTGACACATCACCGCAAAAATGGGGGGAGACAAGAAGCAGACGTAGAAAAACACAGAAGAATGGACACACAGCAAGAGCAAGCAGAAAGAGGGGGGGGAATATGTAACCAAAAAAAATTAATAATAATAATAATAATAATACCTACAGTTAGCTGTTATAAAAAAAATCGATGTTTATCATTCCAATAATGGATAACTGAATACACTTACACAGATATGCATATATATATATATACACCGACATATATGGAGAGAGGGAGCATCTAGACATATGATTCTGTCACACAGTTTTTCTGTATAATCCACTGTGGGCAAATTAATACATAAAGGCTTTTTCCATTCTCTTTATTGGTTGCAAAGTAGTCTTTGCATAGATGTATTGTGAATTATTTAACATTCTTTTATTGATGCACATTTGGGTCATTTTGTTTGTTTGGGTTTTTTTTTTTTTTGCTATGTCC
>PVKH010013277.1:0-16929 GCA_004027955.1 Chaetophractus vellerosus | reverse complement strand
ACCTTAATTACTTAGCAATTTGTATGATAAATCCCTTAAATCGGAAGGCCGAAGAATGCCTCAACATTTTGTTCGACAATTCCTTTTTTTAATTACAAAACTAGAGAATTAGAAAGAATCAGAAAGTTTAAGAGGAAAATAAAAAACACTGGAAGCAGATGTAGTTCAAGCGGTTGAGCGCCCACCTCCCACATGGGAGGTCCCAGGTTTGGTTCCCTGGTACCTCCTTTAAAAAAATAAAAACAAACAACAAGCAAAACAAATGGAAAAACCAACTCAGGGAAGCGGATGTGGCTGAGTAGTTGAGCACTGGCTTCACACACGAGACCCCGGGTTCAATCCCCAGCCCCCGTACCTAAAAAAAAAAAAAATGCACTCATAAGCCTGGCATTCAGAAATACCTGTTAACATTTGCATGCATTTCTTTCCAATATTTGATTATGCAAATGCATTTGAGATCCTACGCCTAGTTAGTTTTTCCACAGTTGGGTTTGCCCGGTGGCATTAAAAATTATCGAAGTACTTTTTGAACATTTTCTCAGATACTGAACATTTCACCCATAAAATTCATATATAATTTAAAATGTAAAAATTTTCCATCAGGAGGAAGAGAGTCTACAACCAGCCAGAGCACCACCCCCTCCTTCCCGGCAAGCACAGCTGCTCCTGAAATGCACCAACGAAATTCCAATAACTCAGGAAGCAGGGCCTTTCCTGCCTGAGGCTCCATAATTTGCCATTATTTCAATCAGTTTATATTTCAACACTAGGTTATTTTTCAGTTTAGGTTCTGTATAAATTGATCATCTTAAAAAAAAAAAAATGGAAGAGATCAAACAGGCTTTTTCAAACAGGTCCACTTTCGGTAAGCCAAAATCCAGAAAAACTACTCAAGTAAACCATCCAAATCCTCGAGGGCATCCCTCCCTTTTGCATCTTGTTGCAGCCCTTCACTCCCTGCACCGGGTGTCCTTTACATGATCTCTTGTCAACCTATCACCACAATCCCTGGCGACCAGGAGGGCCAAGGCAAGGCCCATTTCCGAGCAGCAGGCTTGCAGGGAGGGTGCAAAGGAGCTGTGGCTTCTGTCGGTAGGCTGTGCAGACTTGGGGAGAAATGTCTGCTCTCCCAAATGCAGTTGCAGCTTGCCCTCCAGAGCTACCCAAAAAGCTACTTAGAAAGGCTATGCAAATCAGCCCCTTCAATTCACACCTGGGATTCCAAGAAAGACCTGTTAACAGCCATCATTAGCATCCCTGCCCGTATTTCCCCTGAAATGATTTACATCAAGTCCTATCTCAGACCTGCAAGGGCCCACTCCCCCTTGTCCAGCCCTTTCCTGCAAGGCTCTGGCCACAGTCAAGCCCTCCTCTTTTGTCAGGGTCTCAGATCCTGCCTGCTCCACACCCCCACCACCCCACCTCCTCCCTGGGATTTGCTTTCCTGACCACAAGGAGCTTCTATTGAAATCTCTTCTATTCTCCTGTTACAGAAATCCGATCCCGAAAAAACTCAAACAGCACTCTGAGGAGTGGACGAACAGTTTTATTACGCATGCGGTCCCAGATAAAGTCAGCTTCAAAAAAATCAGTTCTGGGCCCCGAAGCCTTGATTTTCATCAGCTTATATAGGGCTTTTACACAGGTACATTCTTAAGCAAGTGGGCGATCAAGATTCACAAGAGCATCAAGATTGACAAAAGAGAGCAGTCTGCATAATAGACGGGTGGGGTCTCCCACCTGGTCAGGACTATACAGGGTTCTGCTATCCGGAATGCAGGCTTCAGTTATGCATATTGAGGCACAAGTGGGCATTCCTTACCACTCCAAGTACTCTCATATTTCATTGGCTTTTTTGGTTTCTCCCATATCGCCTCCCTGCCCTTTTAAGCTGGAAGCCCAGGCTTGCCTTCCCATCTCCCCTGGTGCACCTTGTCCACATCCCTTACCTGACTGCAGGTGTGCTGCCCTGAGGCACAGGGATGTTGACTTTCTTTGTTTCCATTTTTGTTCTTAAAAGTCATTTCAATGCCATATGCAATGACATTTACCCCCAACACCAAATACAGCCGTCAGATTAGCTACACACTAATTCATTAGAAGCTCCAAACTCTAACTCCCACTTTCCACTTACTTTTCTCTCTCCCTGCTCTTTCCCTTAACCAGTCCCCCATCTGCTTAGAGGTATTCAGTATTTCTTCCCAGATAATTAGGAAAGGCTCGGTATAATAACAGAATCAAAAATGGCATGGACACGGTATTTTTCTCTTGCTCCTAGTCATATGACAGCTCTCCATTACTGACTCAGGGACCAGGTGCCCCCATCTCATGACTTCATCGTCCCCCGCTGGGAGGGGCAAGGGCAAATGGAGGGGGCACACCCCCTATAAAAGGCCCTGACCCAGAAGGGCCCACAGCAGCCCCAGATGAGCCCAAATGCAGTCAGGTAGCCAGCCCTAGCTGCAAAGGAGCCGGGAAATGTGAGCTCATAGGCTGGGAAGGGAGGAAGCTGATTTTTTTCGTATAATAATTTAATATATGTCAGCTAACAAAGTATTTGTACCTTTATTCAATTAAATTAAAGCAGTCCTGCCAGCTATATTTTGTAATATTCTCTAGATACACAGGATTTGGGCAACCCAAGGTCATTGGAGACATGCTGATTACTGGACTGGTAGTAAAATGGGAAGTGTGCGTGTGCCCAGTATCCCTTCCATGTGGGGGGCCTGCATTGCCATAGCAAGCTCAGAGGAGCAGCTCCAGCCCTGACATGACTGCCAGTGCTTTGTGACACAAGGCAGGAAAAGGACAATCTAGCAGAGATGATCAGTCTCCTCAATGCCAGTCATACTTGACAGTTACATTATCTAAAAAGTTCTTCTGTCATGTTAATAACACAAACTTCTCTCAATTGGAGGCAACACCGCCACTTTTTAAAATGGGGTTGGAGTGGGAGAATGCTCTTAAAACTGATATAATTATTCTTTCTAAATAGGATAAGGAAAAAGACAAGAAGCTCTTTGGTGAAGCCTCGGTGGCCTTTTGGGGTCAGCTGGCCATCTCCCGGCTCGCCCAGATTACTTATCCCTGCCCACTCACTGCCCTTTCAAACAGGTGCCAGCAGTTCAGGACAAATGGCTGGTGCCTGAAGTTTACAGTTGAGCTGGAAAGGGAGGAGAGCAGCTTCAAATTTAGAGGCTAGAGGTTTCCTCCATTCATTTTTTAAGTATGATATATCACCAGACTGTTCCAGGTCTGCTTATCTAACAAGCCTTCTTCTTCTACTTAAGGACTAAGACCAGGGCTCAGAGTGGCCTTTGCTCAACCAGGCCGCTCACCAGCGGTCAAGGCCAGAGTACGCAGCAGGCCTTGCTGTGTCCTTGCAGTGCTCTTGCTAGCAAGGCCTCCCCTAGCTCGCAGACTTTGAGCCCAGAGGTTGTCCCACGTGAAATCATATTTAGAGACTATGTCTCTCATTCCCGGCAAAATTAGTGGTGAGAGCTCAGACATGACCATTCGGAACCAAAAACGCCTACCATGGAGAAGAGGGTGCTGGCATGGGCAGGGCATCATCTTTGACCTCCATCCATATACCCTGCCCCGACCTCAGCTGCCTCTCTCTGACTCCTGTCCCAGTGTCTGTTCTAAGAAGAAAAGAAAGTGAAGTTGCTCATTGACACATTGAGGGCCATTCAGGCCATGATGGAAAAGTCAAAGCAGTCAAACAGCAGTGGGCTCTGCAGACCAGAAGCTGTCTCTTTCTTGTGCAGAAATATAAAAAACAGATCCATGGGATTGATTTTTAAAGAAACTAACCAACCATGAACAAAGTTAATCCATAAGTTAAGTTGGTACCACTCAAGCCCCATCTCCAGCTAGTCTCTCACTCAGATAAATCATGTTTTCTCATCAGACTGCTTTTCTCCTTTAACCAAGGGGAAAATGTAGTAATCAAGGGAAAACCATAGTTACTGAGGCAATTCATGGCAGAGTCAAAGGACAGAGAATGGAAGCCTGGGGGAAGAAACTGCTTGTAAAACTTTTAAGAAGCTTTGAAATTATTGGCTAAGCAAGTAATTTCATACAGTGCTTTATACCTGTTTAGTAGCAGATTCAGTTCCAAACTTCCCATTTTACTCAGATGCTAGGAGAATAGTCTTAATGCACTGTTCATTGATGATTGTACAAATGCATTAATCAAGGAGGTCATCTGAAAGAAAATAACCATAAGCCAAAACTGCAGATGTTAAATGTTGAGGCAGAAACCAAATCAAATGTGTAAACACACAAAAAGGGAAAGAGGTTTACCCACACTTTTTTTTTAACCTTGGCATCGAATCAGCCATTAAGTACAATGCATGCATACTTACCAACAAAAAACAGAAAGAAAAAAGCCTGAAATTTGAAGCCAGCAATTTAAAGCACTTACTCAAAAATCTTGCCCTAAATATGAGAAAGTAATAAGGGAACTTATTAACTTGCCCAGCACTGTCACATATGAGATTTCATTTAACCTTTTATCAACACTATGAGTTATGTTTCATGACCACCATTGAGGAAATGGGGCTCAACAAATTTGGATAGCATGTCCAAGTGCCCATAGTTACTAAGTGGTAGAACCAAGATTATCTGAATCCAAAAATGTCTTCTTTGCTCCAGAGCGCACTGCCTCTCACATTCCACGGCATCTCGGATAGATGGGGGAGACACCCTGCTATAAGAGCTGACACCGTGGAACTTGCCAGCAGGGAGACAATTTCACAGCAGTAAGCTCTGTCCCCATGGAAGGGGTGGCGAAGGACTTACGCAAACTAGACTGCAAAGCACAGCAGTCCAAACCACCTAGAGACCTGTCAGGGTAACGCCCAGTAAAAAAGCCTTCCACTACTTGGTCAATAGCTACCAAACGGTATTTTGTTTCACTGCCATATACAAAGTGTGTGGTTTCCATTATCCTCAAAGAGGCAGTGTTTCATTTTGGCTTTTCTTTTCTTTTCTCCAAACCATCAGCTAATGTCCTGGAAGGAGATTCCATGGATCAGGATGTGGAGAGCCCCGTGGCCATCCACCAGCCAAAGTTGCCTAAGCAAGCTAGAGACGACCTGCCAAGACACATCAGCAGAGATCGGACCAAAAGGAAAATCCAGAGGTACGTGAGGAAAGACGGAAAGTGCAACGTCCATCACGGCAACGTGAGGGAGACCTATCGTTACCTGACGGACATCTTCACCACCTTGGTAGACCTGAAGTGGAGATTCAACCTGTTGATTTTCGTCATGGTTTACACAGTGACTTGGCTCTTCTTTGGAATGATCTGGTGGCTCATTGCTTATATCCGAGGAGATATGGACCATATAGAGGACCCCTCGTGGACTCCCTGTGTCACCAACCTCAACGGGTTTGTCTCCGCTTTTTTATTCTCAATAGAGACAGAAACCACCATTGGTTATGGCTACCGGGTCATCACGGACAAGTGCCCAGAGGGAATTATTCTCCTCTTAATCCAATCTGTGTTGGGGTCCATTGTCAATGCATTCATGGTGGGATGCATGTTTGTAAAAATATCTCAACCCAAGAAGAGGGCAGAGACCCTGGTCTTTTCCACCCATGCGGTCATCTCCATGCGGGATGGGAAACTGTGCCTGATGTTCCGGGTAGGGGACCTCCGGAATTCCCACATCGTGGAGGCTTCCATCAGAGCCAAGTTGATCAAATCCAAACAGACCTCGGAGGGGGAGTTCATTCCCCTGAACCAGACGGATATCAACGTAGGATATTACACAGGGGATGACCGTCTGTTTCTGGTGTCACCGCTCATCATTAGTCATGAAATTAACCAGCAGAGTCCATTCTGGGAGATCTCCAAAGCCCAGCTGCCCAAAGAGGAACTGGAAATTGTGGTCATTCTAGAAGGAATGGTGGAAGCTACAGGTAAGACTTGTTCCCTCCAGAGATATCTGTGAGATAGATGCTCATTTTAAACAGAACATGATGTTCTTATTTACTACAAAATATAGAAAACTAAACGCCACTGACTATTGACGGCATCCCCTTGCTTTGTTAAATCATATGCCTGTGTGTGCTATGACCTCAAGTATATCTACCAAGAAGTCTAACTATTTAACTTATAAAAAGCCCTTTGGAAAACAAATTAATGAACAATAAAAAAGCACCAGTTAGTATATTTTAAATTTGCAAATATTTACTTAAATTAAAATTTGACCTTTCTCTAAAGCACATTTAAAATTGCTCTAAAACAGTGCTAACTGAAATACTTGAGGTTATTTATTACCAAGCTAGGAAGAAGAAGTTAAGCCTTTCAAAAGAAGCCTGACAAACAGCTTTAATAAAAGTACGATTTCAACCCTTCTTCAGAAGCCAGTTTCAAGACCCGTAGAATGCTGTATGCTACATTTCATTTATATCAAGTGAGCACCGTGCTTTCCTCTACACTCTACCTGCTAACTTCTCAGGAGACATAGTGTGAGGACCCAGTAAATAGTTCTAGTAGGAAATGAAAAACTGGAAAATCCATTCAACACAATCCTGGTAGCCCATCTGCTGTTATGTCTAATCATTGACGTGGGTTAGGGAAGAGGATCTGTTCTCAAAATAGAGAAAATGGTCTCTTTCGGTTGAACTCATTCATTGTTGGTGTTCGCTTATAGCTGAACTTTACCCGTGTCACAGATTCCAACTGCAAAGCAGGTTCTGTCTATATTTATCTGTAATATCCCACAGAATAGCCCCATAAACTCTGGCTTAAGCTAGCAATAATGCCACACAGGAAAAATATTGACTAGAACCCTAATTCATTAATTGCCTTACTGCTCTTGAGTTAGAGATATTGGCCTTGCGATCCTCTTGGGTGATGCATTCTACCCTTTTGTGCTTTTATGGCTTCAACTTGAGGCCCAGGCTTGGTTTCTATCATCCTAAAACGCACGACCAGCAGGGTGGCTCCAGATTCTTCACCAACAAGTAATAAGTAACTAACCCCCCCTGCAGCCCGCATCCCACAAGCAAGGCCATAACCTCTAACAAATTTCTCTATGGTGGTGTGAACTTTTGCAATAAGGTTTAAGAAAGTAGCAAGCACTGAGAAAGTGAGTAAAAGGCTTAGTGATACATGTTCTCCTTTCCATAGAACAAAAGGAACGTGCGTCTAATCTGAAAATGGCTTTAGCAACAAAACAACGCTTGTGAACTACTAAATGCGTGCTGCAAAGTTTAACGGGGCCGCCTGTACGTGGAGCCTGACTTTTAGGAGTACTTCTGTGACAATAGTTGCGAGGGAGGGAGCAGAGGGTCAGGGGGAGGAATTGCTGAGAAGGAAGGAGGAAGGAGGAAATGAGGAGCAGAAGCACAAGGAACTGGGAGCTTCTTCGCTTTGACCCAGACCAGAAGCTCCTCCGACCCTTGGCCAAGCACAGGGGCTCCCCCACGTGGTGGCCACGTGCAGGCTCTGGCAGCCTAACTGACGGTTCACCCTGCAGCTTTTACATTCGATTCTCGCTATAAGCGCTCCCCATAGGGCAGGAGGGAGGGCAGTGGACAAATCTGAGCTCTCAGAGCAAAAGCCATTGGAGACACGCCCTCTGGTTACGGATGTTAAGCTGAGCTTCAAACTGCAGGCTCTGAGCTTTGCATTCCCTCAAACCAAAGCCCCATCTAAAATAATAATAATAATAATAAATGAATACAGAATGAGCAAATTATTTTTGCGATGTCCCCGAGTCGGAATGTTCCCTGGGGCAGAGCCTGTCTTTCCGATGACAGCTTGTAATGAGGGAGGCTTTCCAAAGGAAGGAACATCATTTTCTTGGTAATTAACAGTGATACTTGCCTCTGAACATTCGGCGGCCTTTCCGCCACTTTATTAGAGAAAACTGAGTAGTGGCCAGCAAAATACATCAAAACTTTCGTCCCTGTTTCTGGGAAAAAGCAACGACTCCAAATTATCTTAAAAAAATAGTTTTCTAATTTCTGGAAAGCAAAATGAGGGGTGTTCTAGAAAGTTCTGGGGGTGTCAGTGGAAGCTGGCCGTGTGTTTTGATCTTTTCTTGATTGGATTCATATGATTCTGGTCTCTAAAGCATTAGCACGGTACTTGTCTTTATGAATGAAAAGCACAATTGGGATTTGTGGGCATTAGATTGGGGAGGGGGCTGACTCAATGTATCAAAACCACAAGGGAAAATTAAATGTGGGCCAAATGCACACTCGAGGAAAACGAATGCACAAGAATCTGATTATTCATTGCAGTGCTGGATGGGAAATCAGGAGTCATGAAACCAGCAAGCTGACACAAAGCAGCTTCTGCTTTTCTCATTACTTCTTTCAAAAATGTCTCACTTGACCTTAAACTACTACGTTTGGTGATCCGCGGTTGGCGGGCCCTTTCCCAGGGTGAGCGCTGCCTGCCGCCTCCACACGTGCCCCCTGCCTGTCCTCGATCTGCGGAGGGACCTCATGCAGGCTCACTGCTCTGCCAACGCAGCTATTCCAAGGCCAGCTTCTCGGGGCAAGCCTGCTCCGTCGCACCGTTCAGAGTCGGGTTGGGTTTTAGGCAACGGAAGTAAGCTCTGCAGGCCCCAACCCCAGGCCCTTTCTCGGTGAGTTATCTGGCCATCGTAAAGGACAGGCTCTCATCCTTTAGGGCAGCCTTCAGCCTCTGTCCTGCCCAGAGTCAGAGGGATGTGCGTAGTGACCTCCCAAGAACCTTCCAGTCATGTGATTCTATTTTTGAAAATGAATCAAACCCCAGAAAAGTCTGACACCAGCCACCCAGACATCTGGGAGCCGGCCGTGTCTCATCGCGCAAATATATTTTTAAAGGGGGCCGTTTATGCTCCTGACACATGGGCAATTTTGAGATAGTGGTGTTTACAGAAGGGTTTGCAGCTACGTAAACAAACATGCTCAGCAGCTGTGGCAAATGTGCATTAAAATAGTGAAGCATTCATATAGACTGTTATTTATAGAGGGCGAATTGACCTAGAGGCTGCATGACAGCTCCACGGAGCTGGGCTCCCTGCCAGCCAGCTCCTCACTATCGCCTCACTGATTGATGAACTTCCATATTTACCCCCAACAATTATGCAACTATGACGGGCAGCCCTGCCCAAGACCTCGGCAACTGTGCCTTGTTAGAATGAATTCCCACCAAGCCTTTTTATTTTACACGTTTTATTATGCAGAGTATAAAACTTATACAGAAGTAGACAGAAGAGTATAATTAACCACCGGTTACTCATCATTTAGTTTCAATAATCAACTCAAGGCCAAACTTATCTCATCTATGTCCCTACTACTAACTGCCCCCCGATTGTTTACAAGCAAATCCCCAGCTTCATATCATTTAGCAGAAACTAAGTCTGTATGTGTCTCTGAAATACAAAAGCTGTTTTCTGAAAACAGAATCATTAATACCATTACGACACCTCACATAATTAATAATTCCTTAAGATCCAATTTACAATTGTTTGATAAATGTCACAATTTTTTTTTACAATTTGCTGTTTGAATCAGAATCCAAACAAGCATTGTATTTGGCTGATATCTCTTTCAAGCCTCTTAATCTATGGGTTCCTCCTCCGTCTTTGTTTGGTTTCTGGGTTTTTTGTTTGTTTGTTTGTTTGTTTTTCCATTTCCTGTTAGATTTTTTTTCAAAGAAGAGAAAGAACTTCTGAAAGATTTAAATACTGCATGGAAAACTGGGGGAAATGAGGAGGGAGGAAGCCAACCTAGTGAAGAGCTACTTGATAGTTTACAGATGAGGAAGAAGGGCTGACCACCCAGAAGTCTGTATCTGTGGATTTCCCAAGGGGGTGGGACAAGTATTCACTGAAATTCGTAGAAGGCACACTGCCTACTCCATGGGAAAGCTCCATTCCATCACTTAAATATCTTTAGCCACATAAAGAGAGTCTAGTTGCATGGGTCACATCACAGGATTCTTGAGTTGGAAGGAATTTTCACCCAACTCTTAATTTTCAGATGAGGGAACTGAGACCTCAGGGGATGAGTGCCTTGACTCAGGTCAATAGCCCCTAGCAGAGCAGGGACTTGGAACCCAAGACCACGGATGGTGCTGCCCAGCGCTCTTTGTTCAGGGAGATTCTGGAGAGAAATGCACCCAAAAAGATGACTGGTATTTAACGTGCTGGAAGACTGTCTTTCCTTTTCTCCCACCATTAGCTCCTTTTTGTCTTGATGGTCCCTTTTTTGGTCTCTGTTATGGGTTGAATTGTGTCCTCCAAAAAGCAATGTTGAAGTCCTAATCCCCAGTACTTAGAATGTGGCCTTACTTGGAAGTAGGGTTGTTACAGATGGAATTAAGCAAGTTAGATGAGGTCATACTGGGGTATGGTGGGCCCTCAATACAATACAACTGGTATCCTTATAATAAGGAGAGATGGGTCACAGACAAGTGTGTGACAACCAGGCAGAGACTGAAGCCCAAAGATTGTCTACAAACCACCAGAGCTAGAAAGAGCCAAGGAAGGATTCTCCCCTATAGATTTTAGACTTCCAGGCCCCAGAACCATGAGACAACAAATTTTGTTGTTTTAAGCTCTCCAGCCTGTGATACTTTGCTCCAGCAGTGCTAGGAAATTAAAGCAGTCTCCAAATATTATCAATTCACTTTAAAATTCCTTATGCATTTACATAAATTTTAAGCAATCATATACTAAAATGAGATGGATAGCAAAACAGTTCTGAATTCAAAATCAACTGAATATTGTCTACAAAAATACCGCTGGAAGAATATGATGCTATGTCAGATCTGATTTCCATGTACCATTTTTCTTTGCTTAATCAAAATGCTACTTTACTATATAGGGTAGAATATGAGATGACAGAGTTTGAAAAGATGACGTATCTCAGATAAGATAGTTGAGGGTTAACATTCTAGTACTCTTACGCTGTTCTTATTAAAGGTATTTCATAGCCATTCCATTTTTTCAAATCTCACTTTCTCCTTTAGATAAATCACTGGCAATGCCTCTATTGGCAAGACATATCTCTGGATTTACCAATTTTCTCCTAAGAGTTAAGATTCCAACTACTTATCCAGAGGAAAAGAGTTAATTGATGAGATCTAAAATGTTAAGAACTTGGGTAAAAATCACAGAAGTTTCCTTCTGGTAAATCGCTATAAGGAATGATTTTTAAAATTCAGACATATGACTATTTTTCCTAGGTAGAAACCTAGCATTCACTAATATCAAGAAATTCAACTGTCCTTTCTTATTTGAGCATTAAGTCCAAGTCATTTATTCAGGGCTTCCTTCCAAAATGTCCACCATAAGGTAGTATAACCCAACAGTGTCTTTGGCTGGGTAAAAACTAATGACAGGGAGCAAATGTGGCTCAAGCAGTTGAGCTCCCCCCCTCCCACACGGGAGGCCCCAGGTTCGGTTCCTGAGAAAACAAAAATGAACAACAAGCAAAACAAACAAAAAAACCAACTCAGGGAAGACCATGTGGCTAAGTGGTTGAGCACCAGCTTCCCACATACGATGTCCCGGGTTCAATCTCCAGGCCCCAGTACCTCAAAAAAAAAAAAAAAAAATACTAACGTCAACTGCTCCCAAAATATGGTAAACTCTTTATAATCTTCAGCAGCTTGGGAACACTATGTCCTGGTTCGTCAACTGTCCTAAGAATCTGAGATCGGACGCTGTAGGGCACACATAGATTTTTTAACTTTCCCACCACCCTTTCCAAGAAGAATGCTGTAAGAAACTAAACTCTACAACTCTATTAAACATTTTCCCATAATTTAGAAGGCACTACACCAAAGTCTCTAGTTATTATTGTGGTTGAAAAGACTCAGCTAATAATCATGTTTTTTTAGATAATCATGAAATCTGTCATTATTAAAACACCAGTGCCAGAAAATCCAATGTTCTTTCTTCCCCAAACATGCCATGAGAAGCTTCTAAAATAACACTCAATAGAGGTCAGTTATGGAGCCAGCTGTAGCCCAATTGGTAGGGTGCCGGTTTACCACATGGGAGGCCCCGGGTTCGGTTCCCAGGGCCTTCTCGAGTGGGCAGACCGCCTTGAGAAGGCAAGCCGCCATGGGCAGGGCAAGCCCCCACAAGCAGGCAGGCCGACAGGAGGCCACTGCGCGGTGAGCTGACTTGGCAGTCCACCGCGGTGGGGGGAGACAAGCAGACACAGAAGAACGCAAAAATGAACACAGCAAGAACAAGGGGAGGGAGGATATGTAATAAATAAATTTTAAAATCTTTAAAAAAAATAGAGGTCAGTTATGGTCACACAATATATACAACTCAGAATTCAAACCTAATGGAAAAATTAAACTAGAATCCAAAAGGTAGCTCTGACCCAAGCTCTAAAGCAATATTCACGTTGGAAAGAAACAGCACCGTTCAAAGTAGGAAATGAGTGTGAGCCTCTCATTAGCATAGCCTTAAATAAATTGAGCTTTATTATTTCCTAGGGCATTCAGTATTATGAGTGCTAACAGCATGTTGCCAGCAAAGCAGTTCTACCAGACAATTTCAAATGACCAGAAGAGGCTCACTGGAAAAAGCATGTAAATTATTCACACACACACACACACACACACACACACAATAGCTAACCCTGCCAGCGGAGCTTCTTTTCTAGTTAAGCCCTTGCCCCTCTCATCCACACCAGCCCTCTTATAAGTCTTGTGGGTTACATTAATTATTAAGCAAGCCTCTTTCTCAGATGCCACCTTGATCCCCAGGTAAAAGCAATCTCTCTCGGCTATAGCTCAGCTCCTTCGCATTTCTTTTCCATCATTTATAGTGTTAGACCATCCTGGGTTCCAGCCACTGCGGCTCCATTTGCTGGCTTACTTCTCCTCTCTATGCCTGTTTCTCTAGCTCTAAAGCAGGGACAATAATGGTACTTCCTTCACGGGTGACCTTTAGATTTCCCAAACCCCAGTAAAGCAGATCATTTCTTCCCCCATAGACTGCACAGGTGAAAAGCAATAGGGAGCAAAGCAATAGAGAAGCTGGGCAGTCGGGAGGGCCAAGTCCAGGGAGAGGCTGGGTTATTCCCAGGGGCCTTGCAGCTGGTGCCTTGACAACGACAAACGACTCCCCTTTGAAGGTTTTCTGAAGAATTGAAGCTATAAACGTCAATCCAAGTGCCACAGCACACTCGCAATGTGAGGATAAATACTGCGCTGGCCTCTGCCCCAGAAACCTGCCATAAATTACGTATTGGTGGGATCTTAAGAGAGAGGACTGTGCATTCCTATACATAGTAGCATTTCTTCATAATGACTCCTGCCTAAAGGGGACATGCATGGAGAGTATTCTCAGCCTTCAGAGGCAGCTGCTCAGTAAGGACACTGAAAACAGTATTTCTATATTCCCAGTCCCCCTCCTAGATTTTTCATAAGAATCTTGAGGTATCAGTTAACGCCCCAATTTGGAGAATGTAAGTTGTGCTGATAACTTAACTAAGTAATATTTACTTACAGATACTTACTTATAGATATTTCAGCTTTGAAGCATAGATATACTTGAAAAAATATGACAGTCAATGTTAATTTTTATATAGCCAATTCCGTTGTTCTCTATTTACCAAGAAAGTAAGATGAAGATACTGTATCAGCCCGCCTTGGGTAAGTTATGCTTCAATAACAAACAACCCCAGACTTCAGAGGCTTCCGACAGCAAAGATTTCTTTCTCATTCACATTCGGTGTTGGCTGCAGCTCTAGTCACACCCTCTTCCCTCCAGGACGCAGATCGAAGGAGGGGCTTTATCATTCTCATGGCAGAGGGGAAAGAGGGGAAATGGCAAAATACCTCACTGCTGTGCACAGTTTTTCAGTCAGACCAAATGATATGGCAGTGCCTGATGTTAATGGAATGAGGAAATATAGCCATCACAGAGACTAGGAATAAATAATTGAGAACAATAATACAATCTACCACATATACTCCAGCGGTTTTGAAAACGATAGGTGGAGTTGAAAACTTTTTTGAGTCAGGGTTTAAAATTTGTGGAAGCCATTAGTCTTGTTCATCCTAGTCCGGCTTTCATCCTCTACACACACGCTCGGATCACGCTCCCCTGTTGCTGATGGACTTGCCATGTGATGCACTTTAGTCCCATTAACGTCAGCATAAGCGATGAGGGTCGCTTCTGGCAGAAACTTCAAGAGCCAAGGTGTGATGTTCGGTTCCCACTTCTACGGTCCTCGTGGAAGCACAGTTCACACCGGTGCCTCCATCAACCTGACTGCGGAGAGTAGATCCCCTGCCAAGCCACTTGGGACAGGTAGCGCGACTGAGAAATAATCTTATGTTGGGTGGAGCCTTCAATTTTGGATCGTTTGTTACCACAATAAAATTCAGCCTATCCTGACCGATACAAAATGTCATGCTAACATTTTGACAAGTTGGCCATCGTACACTTGCCGGGAAATGAAGCTGCAGCTAGCTACTTTTCAGAACTTGTGTTCCCACCTTTAAATTCTCTCTTCATTGGTAAAGACTTGGAGGTCAGACAGACTGAATTCAAATTCCGCCTGTACTCCAGGCTTGTGTGACTGGCCATATCATAATTCTTAACCTCACCAAACCTTTTTTTCCATTCTGGAAAATGGGAAGAATGCTTGTGCCTACAAGGAGAGTCTATTAGATAATGTGTGTAATGCCTGGTGCATGGTGAGCTCTCAATAAACTGAGAGAGAGAATTAGTTCTGTGGCTCATATTATTCCTATTTTCATTCTCAGAGCTACCATTCACTTGGTGCCTACTGGGTGCCAATGACTCTATTAGATGTTTTATTTAGATTATTTTCAATCCTCAAAACAATTCTGCAAGGTAGGTATCATCTTCATTTAACAAATAAGGAAGCTGACTCACAAATGGGGGTTTGGGGAGGAGAGCAACCTGCCCAAGTGTCCAGCTGGTTAAGTGGTTCAACTCAGGGCTACCCACCTCCCCAGTGCCTGTGCAGAGGAGAAAAAGATACACAAAGCCATGCTTGAGGACCGCAAAATAGTTATTATTGATTAATTTCATTAGTACCCTGATAATTATGGCCTGATGACATCTTACCTCTTGATTACCAGTCTTGGCTTCCCCACCAGGCTCACCTCACTTGACCGCAGAAGGCAAGCAGGGGTGATCTGCTCTTGCATAACAGTTGGCATTGAGTCTCTAGGGAGGGCAGCCTACTGGCTGGCACTCTCAGATCCAGCCTGATTCAACGTTATCAGGTGACTGTGCCAGTGGACTCTCTGGGCCAACCCCATCTAAAATGGCCTGGTGCCATGCAAGGACAGACCAAACCACACCAAGCAGCCAACTTGTAAACCCTTAGGAGAGGAAAGGATAAAGTTTACAATTGAAAGGAAAGAATTAATTTTGACTATGAACTCCCTGCCAAATATCACTATAACAAAAAGATTGAGGTTTGGGCCAGCCTAACTAAAAACACTGTTGGGACTTTCATTTCACTCTAAAAGCCCAAGACACTTTTTTTTGGATTTGATGACAATGACGATGATTCTCTAGCCACTGAGGCCATCCCTGGGAGATTTTACGTAAACATTTTTCTAAGTAAATCCATTTCCTTTTACGTGTCCTCAAGCACATTTTACATAGGGAAAATACTAATAGAAATCTGGGAGTGCTGTTGGGCTAATGGAGAAGGAAAGGGCTAGTGGGCAACGGCTTAGAAAGAATCCTGAGGGGACATCTGAAGTAGGAAGATGAATGCCACACTCTCATTGGCCCCACATTAAGCACGGTTAGTACAACTCAGGAAGCTAAAGAAGTAACAAAGTAATAGGCTTTTATTTGAATTAAATACTCAGTTATGCATACCGCTTGTCTCCTTAAAGAAAGTCAAAAAGGGAGCACAACTTACATGGAATGAAAGTGCTACTGGTCCATAATTCTTGTGACAGCTCTTTAATAACCCACAAGGTGCATTAGGGGTCAGGGAAGATTTCCAAACACCTCCCTATGTCTTTCCACCTTTGTATTCCACCCAAGGGTCCTTAGCACATTTGATCCCCTGTCACCCCATGCCCCCAAGACTATGGTAAGAGAGAGGTCACATAAATCATGCCAATAACAGACAGGTCATGGCTACCTGTGCAGAGAAAGGCAGCTTAATTGGTCACCAACAAACCATGAGCAAGGAGAGCAGGGACTGTTTTCAATGCAATTTCACAGTCCCCGCTGCTGGCATGGTCCAGCACAGTCGCCATTCTGCAACTGGTGCATGAATTAGCCATCAGCTGTGGCTAGAAATGCCCATTCCTGACATTGATGAGGCTTGCCCTGGGCCCCTTGGCTCCCGTGTTGGCCACACTGAAAGGTCCAGTGATACATTTCTTCCCTTGAGTGCAGTCGGACCCATGCTCACCAGGTACAAGTGGGCATCCGGGCAACACTGAGCATGCAAAAACCGGGAAGGTGGTAGTCCAGAGGGAAGGCACGGAAAGGCTGTGGGACATTTTGTGCAATCACCTCCAGGGGTTCCTTCTCATGTGTCCCACTCTCTACTTATGATGATGTCACAAAATCTACAGATGGATCCAAGGAACATGTGCTGAAATTTAAATGCTTAGTCTGTTCATTTTCCCACTCACTAAAATAATAAGTTCCACTTTCTTTTCTCTCTTCAGTCCCTGTGAGTACCATCTCCCCTTAGATAATGGCCTCTCCTCACATTCAGTGGAGGAAATAGAAGCAATCAGACTAGAAGGGCCCATCTTGACACTGCCATATCGACCCATGCACCAGGGCCTTTAACCCCACTCTCTGCCTTCCTTCCTGTTTCAATCAAGGGCTAACGCTAGCTCCCATCTCCACAGTCAACCCAAAGACTTTTAGACTGAAGTCATATTCTTTCTTCTTCCATCATTAATTTTTTCCTAATAGTTTATTT
>PVKH010013276.1:0-16925 GCA_004027955.1 Chaetophractus vellerosus | reverse complement strand
AGAATATGTGGTCTTTTGCATCTAGCTTCTTTCACTTAACGTAATGATTTCACAGTTTATCCAGGTTACAGCATGTATCAGCACTTATTTTATGGCTGAATAAAATTTCATTGTATGGATGTATCACATTTTGTTTATCCATTCATCAGCTGATGGACATTTGATTTTTTTTCGAGTTTGGGGTTATTATGAGTAATGCTGCTATGAACTTTCTTGTACAAGTTTTTGCATGGACTTATATTTTCATTTCTCTTGGGTATGTTTCTACATTTCTATTTTACAGGTATGGAACCGAGGCCCGTGGAGGTGACTTGCTCTAAATTACCAGGTCGAACATGAAGAACCGTCCCTGTGACCTAGACGTGTTTGATTTCAAATACAGTGATCGTTCAACTACATTAGGCTGCACACACTCATGCTCATGCAAATTGATTCTCACACACACACTTCAGCACCTGCACAAACAATAGTACTTCTCTGTCTGAGCACACTGCTTTGCCCAGAGTGCAAAAGTTCAACAAAAGCAATCAAACAGAAGTGGTAAGATGCAGAGGGAGATAAATGAGACTTCCAAAGAATAAATAAGTCAAAGCATTGATTTGAATATTACCGAGGGATAGACCAAAAACATTTAAAGGGGTATAAAGAGGTTAGTGAAGAACAAATGGTCCAAACTTGGCCTTCAGTAGTGTGAACACAACTTCTATTGATTGCAACGAGAAGATTGCTGGAAACGAATGCACTTTACCAGAAGAATAGTAAGCAAGTCAAAGATGTTTATGTGAAGAGAGCCGCATTTGAAGTCCACACAGGGTTCTGCTTGCGGAAGGCTTTAACCACCCGGTTCCTCCCTAAGGGCGGGAGAAGCTTACATAAGCAAAGTTGCTCAGGACCCGGCTTTGTGCAGGAAGATTCGATTTCACCGTTTCTGTGAGTGAGCAGGATCAGAAGCTATTCTGAGCAGCCTCTAAGGAAAAGCGCCAGGAATCATAAATAAAGAAGTCAAGTGTGTCCGGTGGCCATATCAAATGTGACACTCCTGAAGAATGTGTGAACATGGTATCTTTCAAGCGGCTGATTCTTAAAAAAAAGGAAAAAGAAAATACCTTTGTCGCCGACAATAATAGAATCTACTACAGTTAAAACCTAAGAGAAGACAATTCCAGGATGTAGAGGGAAAAGCTGCATTATAGAAGTGCTAGATTCAGCCATTCATATTGATTTTTTGACACTCTCTGTCCCTGTCATTCTGTCCCCATGGTTCTCTAGCCCCTCATGCTGCTTCGATTTTTCTTTCTTTCCTATTGTTCACACCTGTTCTATCTTGGCCACATCCTTAGACCACTCAGATGATGGCTCCAGCCTTCTAATCCATCTCCCTGGTTCTCCTCCTGACCCTCTTCAATCCAGTTTCCACAAGCGGGGTCATGTAATTCTCCTGCTTAATGTCTTCAGGGTTTCCTTTGCCTGTGGCACGTGGAGGGTCATGTAGTGAGAGCTGTGTAGGCTCCCGGTGCTGGGTCCCGACATCAGGCGGCCACATATGGAGACATTTGCTGGCCCCTTCTCTGGCTTAGGGGATGTGACTTTTCTCCAGGCAGCCCCACCTGTCATTGTTGCTCACGCCCCTCGTTTCAGCATCCTCCACCATATTGAGACCTCTCCCTTCGGTAGAGTTCCTCTAATAGGTCCTGGGATACCTGCCAACCAAACTGGGCCACTTTCCCTCCTTCCTTCTTACCTCTCTCCAAAAATAGAGAATTCAAACCGGCTCTGGCTCAAGCTCAAGCTCACCGGCAGGTCAGGCCTGTCTTCCAAAGCCTGGTAAATAAGCTTAAAGTATGCAAACTACTTCTGAGCATATTGTAGGCACTCACACAATGGGAGCACCTAACTTAAAAAATAAAAATAACAATTAATAAAAAATAAGGTAAAACCCATAGACCATAAAATGCACCTTTTTAAAGCATATGATTCAGTGGTTTATGCAGAGTTGTGCAACTATCACCACTATCTATTTCCAGAACATTTTCATCACTCCAAAAGAAACCCCATATCCATTAGCAGTCACTCCTCATTCCCCCTCTCTCCAGTCCCTGACAACCTCCAACCTATTTTCTGTCTCTATGGATTTTCCTAATCTGGACGTTTCATATAAATAGACTTATGTACTATGCTGTCTTTTGTGGCTGACTTCTTTCACTTAGCATAATGATTTCAAGGTTCCTCCGTGTTGCGGCGTGAATCAGTACTTCATTCCTTTTTATAGCTGTATAATAGTCCATGGTGTAGATATATCACTTTTTATTTATCCACTTGATCAGGTGATGGACATTTGGGCTGTTTTCACTTTTTGCCTGTTCGGAAAAATACTGCTATGAATACTCATCTACAAGTTTTTTGTGAACACGTTTTTAGTTCTCATAAGTAAATGCATAGTAATGGAACTGCTGTTTCATATGGCAACCCTATGTTTAATTTTTTGAAGGACTGTAAAATGGTTTTCCAAAGTGGTTGCACCATTTTATAATCCAACCAGCAATGAATGAGGATAACAGTTTCTCCTGTTCTTGCCAACATTTGTTGTTAGTCTTTTTTTTTTAGATTTATTTTTTATTTTATGCTTTTTTTGTCTCCCCCCTGCCCTGCCCCCGCTGCGGTGATGCGCCAAGTCAGCTTCACCAGTGAGCGGTGGCCTTGCCCACTCACGGGTAGCCTGCCCCACTTGCGGGCGGCTCTGCTCTGCCCATGGTGGCTTTGCCCTGCCCGTGGCGGCTTTTGCCCTGCCCATGGTGGCTCTGCCCGTGGCGGCTCTGCACCGCCCGTGGCGGCTTTTGCCTTCTCAAGCGGTCCGCCCGCCCGGAGAGGCCCCGGGGACCGAACCCAGGGCCTCCCATGTGGTAAACTGGTGCCCTATCCACTGGGCTATACAGCTGGCCCCTGTTGTTAGTCTTTTTAATTTTATTCATCCTAGTGGGGGAAGCACTTAATTTAAATTGTGGGGTCTCAGGTAAACTCTGAGGTAGGCCAGGGTCTACCCAGCCTTTGTGTTGCCCATCCTCCGCCATATTGGGACCTCTACTTTGCTTCCACCTAGCATCCTAGGTCCTTTTCCTACCTCTATAACCTACCTCCTTCTGTACCGAGACACCCCTTCTCCTTGTGCTATTGGTGGTTGATACACTTCAAACTAGACAAATCATCTAGAACTATGTAGGGCTATCTGTCTGGTGAGAAATCCTGCTGATATCTGGAGACCCAGCTATTAGGAACCAATGATCTTGGCTACAAAGGCCAGCTTATGTTGAGCCCAAGTCACCTGTCCTTTTAGATACCACATGGGGCAGTCATAACTCTGATTTGTGTCAGTCTAACAGTTATTGATGCATGGTGATAATGATGTTGGCTAGTATTTATTCAGTGCCTATCATGGGCCAGACACTGTGCTAAACACTTACATGTTGTTTATTCATCTGTACAACAATCTCATGAGGGAAGTATTGTTATCATTTCTATTTTACTGATGATGAAATTGCAGTTGAGAGGATGTCACTTGCCTAAGGACTCATAGCTTGCAAACACTGGGATATAAATCACAGATTATCTGAGGCAGAATCTAATTGCTTAATTAACAGGCCATATACTGCCTACCCTGTGCTTCTGAGAAGAATTAGGTATATCCTATGCCCCTCTTCCAGGTACCAAAATCTGCATTAATTTCCTATCACTTCTATAACAAGTTACTGGAAAATCAGTAGCTTAAAACAGCACAAATTTATTATCTCACAGTCTGGAGGTCAGGAGTCCCAAATGGGCCTCACTAGGTTAAAACCGAGGTGTCAGCTGGGTTCTAAGGGAGAATCTGGATTTTCTTTCTGGAGGCTTTAGGGGGAAATCTGTTTTCTTGCCTTTTCCAATTTCTAAAAGCTGCCTGCATTTCTTGACTCGTGACCCTATTCCTCCATCTTCAAAGCCAGCAATGACCAGTTGAGTCTTTCTCATGTCATATTACTCTTATCTCTTTTTGCCTCCTTCTTTCACTTATTAGGATCCTTGTGATTACATACAGGCTAATAATCTCTCTTTCTTAATGTCAGCTGATTAGCCACCTTAATCCCATCTGCTACCTTAACTTCTCTTTACCATTAACCTAACATATTTACAGGATCTGGGGACTAGGAACATTAATGTCTTTGGAGGCCATTATTGTCTACCACAGGGAGCTCAGGGTCTGGGTAGGGTATAGGTAGGGAAACATCTTTTCAATGGAGGGGACACTCAGTACAAGGAAGATGTTCTGAAGTGAAAGCTGTTCTAGTTAATAATTTTACCATTTTTTCCTGGACTCCTGCACCACCTTATCAATTAAACAGTCCACCCAGCAACAACCTACACTCCCTTTTATCTCAGAGTGTTCTGCCTTCTCTCACCCTGGCTGATACCCAGGTGTAAGTGATTTTGATATCTGCCTGATCTGTTGGTGATGGACATGGGAGAGGGACTCTGGGGATAGCATTTGTGCCCTAAGAGATGTCCATCAAGCTTGGATTCTTTCTATTTGTGAGTGGAGTATCTCAAGATTCCAAGAGCTATAACTCTGACTGAGGAGTACCCATCTCAAGACAAACAGTCCTGAGCTGGGGGCAAAGATACAGTGGAAATTGACATATGCTATCACTAGCAACTGTCACCATTTTGGGAGGGGGATGAAATTTGGTGTGAGGTTGTGAAATGTTGGAAATGAGAAGTTTCATTTTTGTTTTTTCTTTGTTTGCTTTCCATCATTACATTAGTTGTATTTTTTGCATATATCACTATATTATTAACACTCTGTAATAGTGATGCATATTTGTTCTAGTTCATGGAAGACTAGCCCTGTATTTGTACTATTAAGCACAGTTCTCATCCAACACCGGGTTCACTATGTGTTTCTTTGTTTTTAATAATCTTTCTAGGATGACCACTTTGGGGTTAAACTAGAGAAAAGCTAAGATTCTGCAACATCTGAGTTTCTCTTTCATTTAGCTCACCCTAGGAACAAAATGGGCCAAAGCTACCAAATGGGGCTCTAGGCTCTCAAAATGCTTTTTAAAAATGTAGTAAGTGTGTTAATACATGCTACAACATGGATGAATCTTGCCACCATTATCCTAAGTGAAAGAAGCCATCACAAAAGACCACGTATTATATGATTCTGTTTATATGAAATGTCCAGAATAGGCAAATCTATAGAGACAGAGAGTAAATGATGGTTGCCTGGGGCTGGGATGTTGAGATGATTGGGGAGTGTCTGCTAATGGGTATGGGACTTCTTTTTGGGGTGGTAAAAATATTCTGAAATTATATAGTGGTGATAGTTGCACAACTCTGTGAAAATACCAAAACCATTGAATTATATCCTTTAAGTAGGCAAATTGTATGGTATGTGAATTATATATCAATAAAGCCATAATTCTTAAAATGTGGATAGTGGTTGACCAATATGGTGGCATAAGACACTCATTCCTCCACAGAAGCTTTGAACAACCAGCAAAAACAGGCAGCACAATCTTCCTCAAAACTCCAGAAATCAGTTAAAGGATTGCAATAACTGGGTGAGGGCCAAATCAAGAAAACAAAGCTTTAAAAATGGAAGGTAACGACAACAACGACAACAACAACAACAACAAAAATGGAAGGAGAAGCCCCTCGTGCCCTTGCTGGCCCATCCCCCAATTCCTCCCTGGCAGGTGTGGTGCTGGCCTGTCCTCCATTGTGGGTCCCAGGACCTGGTCCAGAAGAAGCAGAGTAACTCCTATGCACATATTGGGATGCCCATATGTTAGTGCCAGTCTTTCAGATGGATGCCTGAAAGACTGAACCAGGAAACTTATCTTTGGCTTACCTGCCCAAAACTTGTCCTAAAGACGGAAGCAGTTTATGGACAGCTAAAGCAGTGAAACAAACAATTAAGTCAAACTCCATTCAAGAGACAGAGGTTAGCAGAATAGATTAAAAAAAAAAAAGTATGACCCAACTACATGCTGTTTACAAGAGAATCACTTTAAATTCAAAGACACAAGTAAGTTGAAAGTGAAAGGTTGGAAAAAATATACCATGTAAATAGTAACCAAAAGACAGTGGGGGTAGCTATACTAATACTGGATAAAATAGACTGAGTCAAAAGCTGTTATGAGGCCCAAGGATGGTCACTATGAGCTGATAAAGGGGCCAATTCAGCAAGAAAATATAACAACTATAAATAGAACAATAAATAAATTAGTATCTAACAACAGAGCCACAAAATATATAAAGCAAATATTGATGGATTTGAGGGGAAAAATAAACTGTTTTATATAAGTGATAGGACATGTCAATATACCGCATTCAATAATGGATACAACATCTAGGCAGAAGGTCAATAAAAAAATAGAAGACTTTGGGGCTGGCTGTAGCTCAATTGGTAGGGCACCGGTTTACCACGTGGGAGGCCCTGGGTTCAGTTCCCAGGGCCTCCTTGAGCGGGCAGACCACCTTGAGAAGGCAAGCCACCATGGCAGGGCAAAGCCACCATGGGCAGGGCAAAGCCGCCATGGGCAGGGCAAGCCCCCGAGAGCAGGGCAAGCCGCCCGCGAGCAGGCAAGGCCACCGCACGGTGAGCTGACTCGGTGGGTCACCACAGTGGGGGGAAGACAAGCAAACACAGAAGAACGCAAAAATGAACACAGAAAGGGGGGGGTATATAATAAAATTTAAAAAAAAATAGAAGACTTCAAGGATACTCTAAACCCACTAGACCTAACAGACACATATAGGACACTTCAACAGCAGCAGCGAACACATATTCTCCAGTGCACATGGGTCATTCTCTAGGATAGATCATATGTTAGGTCACAGAAGAAGTCTCAATAAATTACAAAATACTGAAATCATATCATGTGTCTTCTCTAACCACAATGGAATGAAGCTAGAAATCAATAACAGAGAGGGAACTGGAAACTCTTAACTAATGGATCAAAAAAGAAATCACAAGGGAAATTAGGAAATATCTTGAGGTGTGTGAAAACGAAAACACAACATACTAAAACTTGAGGGATGCAGCAAAGGTGGTATTGAGCTGGAAATTTATAGCTCTAAGTGCTTACAATTAAAAAAGAAGAAAGATCTTAAATCAGAGACCTAACCTCGCAACTGGAGCATCTATAAAAAGAAGAGCAAACTAAACCCAAAGGAAGCAGCAGGAAGGAAATAATAAATATTAGAGCAGAGATAAATTGAATAGAGAATAAAAATCAATAGAGTCAATGAAACCAAAGTTGTTTTTTTGAAACGATCAATGAAATTGACAAACCTTTAGTGAGACTGATGCAGAAAAAAAGAAAGCAGATGCAAATAACTAAAATCAGAATGAAAGTGGGGACATTACTACCAACTCTACAAAAATAAAAAGGATTATAAGAAGATACTATGAACAACTGTACACCTAGAAACACACAAGCTATCTACAGTGACTGAAGAAGAAATAGTTCTCTACAGACCAATGACAAGTAAAGAGATTGAATCAGTCATCAAAAACCTCCCCAAATAAGAAAAGTCCAGGACAACATGGCTTCACTGTTGAATTTTACCAAATATTACAAGAAGAATTAACACTAATCCTGTTCAAACTCTTCCAAAAAAGTGAAGATGGGGGACTACTTTCTAACTCATTCTATGATCCTAGAGCACCCTAATACCAAAGCCAGAAAAAGACCACAAATGGAAATTACAGACCAATATCCCTTATGAACATAGGTACAAAATTCCTCAACAAAATACTAGCAAACAGAATACAAAAGCACATTAAAAGAATTATACACCATGATCAAGTAGTATTTATTCCAGATATACAAAGATGGTTCAACATAATGTAAAACATACTTGTTGCAAATGGTCATATTTCACTCCCCCCTCCATTTTCCTGTCACACAACCTTCCATGTTTTATTAAAGGGGATGCTGGCAGTAAAAAAAAAAAAATTAATAGACTGAAGGGGAAAAATCACATGATCACCTCAACTGATGCAGAAAAGACATTTGACGAAGTCCATCTTTCTTAATAAAAATACTTAGAAAAGGGAACCAGCTGTGGCTCAATTGGTAGGGCTCTGGTTCCCGGGGCCTCCTGGAGAAGGCAAGCTGCCGTGAGCAGGCAAGCCGCCATGCGGTGAGCTGACTCAGCGGGATGCCGTAGCAGGGGGAGACAAGCAGACACAGAAAAACACAAAGCAAATGAACACAGCAAGCACAAGCAGCAAGGGGAGGATACATAAATAAATAAAAATAAATCTTTAAAAAAATACTTAGAAAACTAGGATGAGAAGGAAAATTTCTCAACATGACAAAGGACATATGTGAACTGCTAACATCATACCCAATGGTGAAAGACTGAACTCTTTCCCTTTAAGATCAGAAGCAAGACAAGGATGCCCATTGTCACCACTGTTATTCAACATTGGGCTGGAAGTTCTAGCCAGAGCAATTAGGCAAGAAAAAGAAATAAAAATTATCTGAATTGGAAAGGAAGAGGTAAAACTTATCCTATTTGCAGACGACATGATCATATATATGGAAAGTCTAGGGGAAAAATACACAACAAAGCTTCTAGAGCTAATAAATTAATTCAGCAAAGTGGCAGGTACAAGATCAACATGCAAAAATCAGTAGTGTCCCTATACCCTAGTAATGAACAATCTGAAGAGGAAATCAAGAAAAAATGACATTTACAGGGAAGTGGATGTGGCTAAAGTGGTTGGGCTCCCATTTATCATATGGGAGGCCCCGGGTTCGATTCCCAGGGCCTCCTGGTGAAGGAAAGCTGGCCTGTGCAGTGTGGTGAGCTGATGGCCCACGTGGCATGGTGAGCAACGGCCCGCAGTGAGCTGGTGCAGCAAGATGATGCAAAAAAGAGAGACAAACAGACACAGAAAAACGCACAGCAAATGGACAGAGAGAGCACTAGCAGCAAGGGGGGGGGTGATAAATAAATAATAAATCTTTAAACAAAAAGGATGTAAGGGACTTATACATGGGAAACTACAAATCATTGCTTGGAGAAATCAAAGAAGTCCTGAATAAATGGGAGGACATTCCATGTTTATGCATTTGGGAGACAAAATATTGTTAAGATGTCAATTCCACCCAAAGAGATTTACAGATTCAATGCAATCCCAATCAAAATTCCAACAGCCTTTTTTGCAGAAATGGAAAAGCCAATCATCAAATTTATATGGAAAGGGAAGGAGTCCTGGACAGTCAAAATCATCTTGAAAAAGAAGAACAAAGACGGAGGAATAATGTCATGCTTCCTGATAGTAAAACTAATTACAGTGCTACAGTAATCAAAACAGCATGATACTATTAAAAGGACAGTCATATAGGCCAATGGAATCAAATTGAGAGTTCAGAAATATACCCTTATATCTATGGCCAAATGATTTTTGACAAGGGTGCCAAGACCACTCGATGGGGAAAGAATAGCCTTTTTAACAAATGGTGCTGGGAAAACTGGTTATCGATGTGCAAAAGAATGAAGGTGAACCCCTACTTCACACCATATACAAAAATTAACTCAAATGGATCAAGAACCTAAATATAAGAACCAAAACTATAAAACTCATAGAAGAAAATATGGGGAAGCATCTTCAGGACCTTGTGTTAGGCAATGGTTTCTTAGACTTTACATCAAAATCACAAAAAACAAAAGAACAAATAAATGTGACTTCATCAAACTTTAAAATGTCTATGCCAAGGACTTCAAAAGTAAAAAGACCCCTCTCCCCAAGATAGGACATGATTCCTGGGGATGACCTGCCCTGGCACCAAGGGATTATGACCAAGTACCAACCAGCAATACATTTGGAAAAAGGCCTTGACCAAAAGGGGGAAACATTAAATACAAGAGTTTTTATGGTTAAGAGATTTCAAAGTGAGTTTGGAGGTCATTTTGGAAGGTATGCTTATGCAGGTGTCAGGCAGATCTCACTAACTGTCACAGCAAACCAAACCTCTTACAAACGTGCTCCAGACACTATAGGCAAGGCACACAGCTTCATGAAATCAACGACGCCTTGGTGGGCCCTATTTTGGAATACTTGATCATCTATTTCCTCAATGTAACAGAATTAGAATCATTTATAATTTCTCTACTCATGATTCTTCTACCCCTTTTATTTGAACCTATAATTATCACTATATCCATTAAATATAAGTCTCAGAGACTTAAATCTTCAGTCTAGTCATATGTTGGTTGAGCCCTGAATTTCAGCAGTATTGGGGCCAACACCCACTCTCCAGTTCTTCAGACTTGCCCAGGACAACTAACAAAAGAATGATGATGGACAAGTCCCACCCCCAAAAACAAGGAGTGTCTATACCTCAAGCAAAACAGTTCCTTCCATCTGCCTTATAATATCTAAGCCTCCTCTCAATCTGAAGCAGTCAGCATGGACATCACCCCAAATTCCTCAAGATTGTGGAATGAACAAACATAGGGGGGAATGTAATCAAGGACCAAAGTAGATTTATTGATATTGTAGTTATTATCATGTGGTAACGGAAGAACTTGTAACATTGATATAAAGATAGTGGTTACCAGAGGTTCTGAGGGCAAGGGAGGGATGAATAGGTAGAATGCAGGGCATTTTTAGGGCGTTGGAATTGTTCTGTATAATACTGTAATGACAGATACATAACACTATGTATTTGTCAAAGTCTATAAAACTGTACAGCACAAAGTGTAAACCATAATGTAACCTATAGATCTTGGTTAGTAGCAATGCTTCAATATTGGTTTATCAATTGTAACAAATGCACCTCACTAATGTAAGATGTTAATATTAGGGGAAAATGTGTGTGTGGGGGTGTTATATGGGAATCCCCTATATTTGTTTTATGTAACTTACCTGTAATCTAAAACTTCTCTAAAAATAAAGCTTATTATTCAAAAAAAAAAAAAGGTAAAAAGACATCCTATAGAATGGGAGAAAGTATTTGGAAACCACATATTTAATAAGACTTTAATATCCACAATATATAAAGAAATCCTTTAACTCAGCAACAAAAAGACAAGCCATCCAATTTAAAAATTGGCAAAATTTTGAGTAGACGTTTCTCCAAAGATATAAAAATGGCCAAAAAGCACATGAAAAGATGTTCAACATCATTAGCCATTAGGGAAATGCAAATCAACACAATGAGATATCATTACACCCATTAGAATGGGCACTATTTTGAAAAATGGGAAATAGCACGTTTGTAAGAGGATTCAGAAAAATAGCAGCACTTGTTCCTTGTTGGTGGGAATGTAAAATGGTGCAGCTGCTATGGAAAACAGTTTGGTGGTTCTTCAGAAATTTGAACATAGAATTACCAAATAACCCAGCAATCCCACTTCTAGGTATATACCCCAAAGAACTGAAAGCTTGGATTCAAATAGATATTTGCACACAGATGTTTACAGTGGCATAATTCTTAACTGTCAAAAGATGGAAGCAACCCAAGTGTCCATCAACAGAGGAATGGATAAACAAAATGTATATAAGCACAATGGAATATTACTCAGCTGTAAATAGGAATACTACATGCGACAACATGAACGAACCTTGAAGACATCAGGTTGAGTGAAATAAGCCAGACCTAAAAGGACAATTCTTGCATTTGGGATGGAAAATTCCCCCTTAAACCTTGACTTTAGATGACTTTTAGGCATTATAAATAAGTCAAGACTTGAATTTAAGAAATTGAGATAGATCTTGCTTTGAACCTACTACATGGATCAGTAAATACCTGGGCACAGGACTTCAAAGCAAACCGAGATTCCCCCTCCCCCTTAATATTTAAGAATTAAAAGATGATGAGAAATAAGGACAAAAGCCAAGAGGAGGACAGTTCGCTACACAGCAATGTATCGAGACTCGTCTGGAATGTTTTATCTTCTGAAGCTTATAAATGTGTACCATTTGTTCAAATCATGATTTGTTGCACATTTGCTGGAGTATCTTTTTAGTGACCAAGTAATAAAGCTTTTAAGATGAAAAAAAAAGGACAAATCTTATATGAGCTCATTGATATGAAATAATTAGAATAGTCAATCATAGAGTCAGAAGCTGGAATGCAGGTTACCAATGTCAATGTCTATGGTGCAGGTAGGGAATGGCAAGTTAATGCTTAATTTGTACAGTTTATATTTGGGTTGATGGAAAAGTTTTGGAAAAGGATAGTGATGATGGTGGCACGATATTATGAATATAATTAACCACTACTGAATTATATATTTCAATGTGGTTAAAGGGGGAAATTTTAGGGTTTCTATTTGTTACTTAAATAAAAATGGAAAAAATAGGACCGTACAACACAACTAATGTAAACTATGGACTATAACTATAATCATATAGTTACAATAACATTGTTTCCCCAATTTTAACAAAGGTACCACATTGATGCAAAATTTTAGCAATTGGGAAAACTTTGTGTGTTGGGGGAGTATATGGGAACTCTATTTTCGGCATGATTTTTCTGTAAACCTACGACTTCTCTAAATAAATAAATAAATAAGTAAGTAAATAAATAAATAAATAAATAAATTTTAAAATGGGATAAGTCTAAAGGTGCTTTGGGGAGACATTTCTTAGTCAAGATTGGGCTTTGGGAAAGGCTGTCCAATGGAGACAACTCTATGGCTACTGAAGAAAGATGAGTAAGCAACAGGTGAAGGAAGATGGAAAGGGCATTCCAGATAGAAGAATTGGCATGAATAAAGACACAGAGCTGTGAATTAGCAAGACATCCCTAGAATTCTCATCCCAGTCCCAGTCTGCCTGGATCTAGGACTCGATATATGATTGCTAATTGATCGATGTATGATCAGTGGAAGGATGGGTGGGTGGGTGGATGGATGAATGCAGTAGCAACGTAGACGTAAATAGCACAATGAATACTTAGTCACTATGGAGCACTTCCTGGGTGTTTGGGGTTATGTTAGCAGCTTGACAAGTGTCATAGAGAAACACACAAAGTATGGCCTTCAGTGAGTCTGCAGTCTGTTTGGGGAGAAAGTCCTAGGTACAGAGCAAAGGGCTTAGTTGTGGAGCCGCATTTCTCTTGTTTCTAGGGGACTTCAGGCTAGAGGGAGATCAATGCTTACATTTGAGGGTGGACAGAGAAAGAGGAATCAGAGGAGCAGCAGCCAAAGAGGTAGCCTGGGGTAGCCTCGCCTCTTAAGCCCTGCAAGGAAAAGAGAAGCCCGGGAACAGACTCTCAGAACACCCGCAAGGCCACTGGGATCAGGAGACCTGGGGGCTTTTCCCCTCTTTGCCATAGAATCCCTGTGTGAACGTGGGCAAGTCACTGCCCCTCTCTGGACTCAGCTCCCTCACCTGTGAAGAATGTGATCTAAAAAACTCTAAAGGCCCTTGGATGAGGCTGAGTTGGTGGAGTCGTTAGCCTTTCGCAAAGCAAGGGCAGAAATAGCATTTAAATGTCCTACCAGGCAGAGCACAATCCCTAAAGTTAGACGCTCCTGGATTCTCGTCCAGTTGCACCCCTTTTAGACACAAGCCCTTGGGCAAGGGCCTTAACTTCCCAAGTCTAATTTGCCTCCATTGTAAAATGGGATTATTAATACTCATCTCTTGGTTGTTGTGAACGTTGAAATAAGTAAGAAAATGTGTGGAATGTTTCTAGATCTCCTGACAGATGCCAGTTTAAAAACAACTTAATTCCTGTTCCCTGGGTTTTTTTTTCACTGCTCAGGGTACACATATTAGGGGCTCAGTCCACATCATATTCCCTTTTCCTCTGAGAATCCCCTGCACCCAGGGCCAGCAGCTGTATTGATGCTATGGAACCCTGTTCCTTTTGTGCGAACCAGTTGGCTCAGAGGTCATCACCTGGCCCAAACTGAGCCAAACCTGTCGAATCTCAGGAATTCAGAATTGGGGCAGAGAAACCCAGCAGACTCTGTCAGCAAGTGATTCCCTGGAGAGCCAAGTTTGGTTGAGGAAACAAAGGAAGAGAGCGGAGAAGGAAAGAGGAGAAGGAAAGAGGAAGGGGGGGAGAAAGGCAGGAAGGGGAGAGGGAAGGAAGGATTCCTTTACTATGCACTGACTTAATTTAGCTTCCTGCTAACTGAGGGATATGTCTCCTGGGACAAATTTCCATCCAGGCTGATGGCAGGGGACCTCAAGGCTGATGCCAGCACGTCCTGTGGTCGGCCCCAGGCCCCTGCTGCAATGTGCTGACCCCCTCCTCCTGCTGGTTGGGGGTTAAATGGGGCATGTGTGGCTGCATTAAGGGATGGATTCCACTCTGGTGGGTACTGTCGAGGAGGCCCCCGGCACCAAGGAGGACAGGAATCCAAGCCACCGGCTGCGCCCTGTAGAGACTGGAATGGAGCTCAGGACCAGGAACACCCTTCAGCGTCAGGGCTGTCCTCACTGCCAAAGCCGGTCCCTGCTCCAGGGCTCCTCCGCTGGCTCCTCCCCCTGCCCACCAACGTCCCTCCCCTCATCTTCATGCCGTCTCCTGGCTTCTGCCGCCACTTATTTATTCTTGGCTTCTGCTTACTGCCTTCTTGTGTCTTCTGGCTTCTGCCCTTGCAAAAACAGAGCTCTGATGCTCTCCGGAGATTCGCTCCCAAACCCTGCCCCCACCCCACCCCAGAGAGAGAGGCCCTGCTGGCTCAGGTGGTCACTGTTACCCCTGCTGGGGGGCGCTCTCCTGCTGCCTCGGAGGCCGCTGACCTGTTCCCCCCTCCCTCCCTCCAGTGCACACCTTAAGCCAGTGTTCAAAGGGTGCTCACTGGGTAGCTTTTTTTCCAGAAGGGGCTGTGGGCCTGGCAGGCTCTCAGTGGATAATACATCTTCCTCCAATACAGAAAGAGAAGGAACAAACGAGATTGTGGAGGTGGATATGCTTTGAAAAGTATAATGGGCTGTACTGGCACAAAATAATATTAATTATTGATAACACTAACAAGGCCATTATTGTTGTTATTCATGGAGATTTTGATTCCCTGGAACTGGTTGGCCAAGAGCAATGATTACCAGGGACTTTCCAAAGTCTTTGATTCCTGGGCTCTTACTTAGGAAGTAGCTGGGACACCCACCCCCCCACTGCCTCTCCCAATAGTGCTGCACCCTCCAGAATCCTCCATATCTGTTTCTTGCCTCTCACTGGGGCTGCTCTGGTTGTCCTGAGCTCTCCCCACAGTGTTCACAGAGCTCCTTTTGGCTCCAGGTGTTTTCACTTTAGAGCTGCTCTCAATGGGCACTCGTTGTATTCCAAAGGGCTGGGAGACCAGCTTTCTCTTCTTAGCCTTCCTTACATCGAGTTGGGGGGTCATGGCTGCCCATAACCTAGTTCACAATCCAGCACTATGGAGAGAAGGACTCTTCCTTTGTTGGAATTCCAAATTCCAGAGAAGGGATCATGACTGGCTGGGCTTGGGTCAGATATCTCCACTGAGACAATCAGTTGTAGCCAAGGGTCACATTGTATCAACACAGCAGCCAGAGCCTACCTCTGTAGATAGGGAGTGGGCAAAGGTTGAGGGGATGATTCAGAGCCAGGCAGACCTCTAATGACGCCAACCACAAATTCTCTACCTCAAGGAAAGTGGTACATATCTGAGGGCTGATGCATGTGTCAGAGTGATCCACTGTGCCACCAAACCTCTTCTTCCCAAATCCTTGAGCAGTGGCCTAAGCTGGCACCTGGCCACCCTGACTCTCCATTCCTTGTGGAGCTTCCTACCCACCTTGGGGTCTAGCAGACCGCCTTTGCCCCCTCTCTGTTTTCCTTTGAGAGTTATCCTTTATGCTCCAGGGCTTGACACTCAGTTCCAAAATTCCCTTTTCTTTCTCTGGAGTCCAAGAGATCAAGGGATGGGGAAGGAGGGGGCCAGCTGGTCTGCATACATATAGTAGTTTTCCTATCAGTTGGCCTTGACATCCCAGAAGTCCCTAAGCTATGCACTTTAGGTCCCCCCTTCCACTTCCTGAGACATTCATTTTCTTCTTTTTTTTGGTAACAGCTTTATTGAGATATAATTCACCTACCACACCATTCACCGGTTTAAAGCATACAATTCTATGGATTTTAGTATATGTAGACTCATGCAACCATCACCACAATCAATTTTAGAACATTTCCTCACTCCTAAAAGAAACCCCATACCCTTTAGCTATCATTCTCCAGTCCACTCACACTCACTACCCCCAAACTCTAGGTAACCTCTAGTCTACTTTCTGCCTCTATAAATTTGCCTAGTCTGGACATTTCCTATAAATTACATCATACAATAGGTAGCCTTTTGTGACTGGTTTCTTTCACTTAGCATAATGTTTTCAAGGTACATCCATGTTGTGGCATGAATCAGTACTTCATTCCTTTTTTTAGCCAAATATTATTCCATTGTAAGATATACCACATTTTGTTTATGAATTGTCTGTTGACAGACATTTGGATTGTTTCCATTTTTGGCTATTATGAATAATGCTGCTATGAGCATTTGTCTACAAGTTTTTGTGTGGACACATGTATTCATTTTTCTTGGGTATAGACCTAGGCATGGAATTGCTGGGTCAAATGGTAACACTGTGTTTAACTTTTTGAGAAACTGCCAGACTGTTTCCAAAGTGGCCTCGTTTTATAAACCCATCAGCAGTGTAAGAGCATTCTTTTTTTTAAAATTAATTTTAATTTTTTTAAAAGATACATCGATTGGATAACCTAATCCATCTTTTCCATGGGATATAAGCCCCCTCTCACTTGGAGGTGGAGTGGACATCACCATCCCAGACTCCTCAGGACTGGGGGAAGAGCTACGGACTAGAGTGGACTTACTGGTATCCTTTTATAGACTTATTGTGATTCATGCAATGGAAGAAATTACAAAATTATGTGGAG
>PVKH010013275.1:0-16929 GCA_004027955.1 Chaetophractus vellerosus | reverse complement strand
AAGAATTATATTTCACAACTGCATTGGTGTAAGGACAAACATAGCACAGGGTGGATTCATTGCTATATAGGCTTTAATATTATAGGCATCTTTTGTCCTGATTTTAAAAGAAATTAAAATCAGAACGTTTCGTGGTCCCTAAAACAGTGGGCTCCTCCCGCGCCTGATGGCTCCGTCGGCCTTGGGTAGGTTCTGAGAAACGCAACCCGGGGGCTTGGCCTCCTGAGAATGACTTACCCTGAGTTGTCGGCGTCGCTCCCCCTGATTTTAGACCAAATAGAAGGCCCAAGAATCCCTCCAAACCCTTGTTCTTTGCAGTTTCGTTGGCCAAGGAGGGGCTGTAGCTTGCAAGTGTTGAAGCCCACGCCCCAGGGCGGTTACTCTTCCTTCCCCACCCTGCTCTCCTCCAGGGGGCCGCCTGCTGTGGTCAGAGCAGCCTACGGGCGTGGCCGCCTCCGGGAGAAGGTGGCCGGGTGGCGTGGGCCTGGGCCTGGTCCAGATCCCTGTCTCCTCGTGGCCTCCGTCAGAGAATCCACGGAGCAGCTGTTCCGTCTTGCCTGGAGGCGTCGTTGCCGCAGCGGTTTGGGGCCGAGAACCACTAGGTGGTGTGTGGCCCGAAGCCTCTCCTGGGATGACAGAGAGGATGGGGGGGGGGACCTCTGGGGGCTGCGGGGGCCCCGTGCCGTCTCCAGGGGTGGCGGGTGTGGTGTGCTGCCACTGGCCTGCTTCCAAGGGAGTGCCACCCACTCCCCGACTCTCCATCGGTCCACGGGGGGGGACAGCGAGGGCTCCACGCTGGCACACACCCAGCCCAGCTGGCTGTGGCAGAGGCCACATCCCGACCGGGCTCCCAGGCAGGCCGGGCGGCTAGGCTGCCGGGACCGCCGAGCCGACGAGAAGGCAAAGGGGAAAGAGACCCCAGCTTCCGTTAAGGAACGGAACAGAAAGAAGCCATTCTGTTAGTGCAGTGAGCCTGAGAGGTGCATTTCAGGCTGGAGGTCAGATGGCCTCGAACTGGGTTACGGGAAGCGGGCGGTGCGGCTGTCCCCGGGGTATGAGTAATATCTTTCTCACCCATCTGGCACATCAGAAGTCAACTGGGCTTGTCTCCTGGGCCCTCCTGGGGAAGCGGTGGCTGGAGAGAGGGGTGGGGTGAGTTGGCCCGAGGTTCCGGGGGTGCACAGGAGGATGCCGAGGGGGTGTTCTCTGAATCCTTACTGCTCCGAGTGTGGTCTGTGGACCACCAGCACTGGGGTCTCCGGGGAGCTAGTCAAAATGCAGAAGCTCAGGCAGCACCCCAGACCTACCGAATCTGAATTTTAACAACATCCTCTGACTTGGTGGTTTGTTAGACTTACCTGGGGAACTTAAAGCAGGCCTCACCCTACACGTATCAGAACCACTGAGAGCAGGACCCGGTGTCAGTTTCACAGAGGCCCAGGCAGTCCCAGGGAGCAGCCGAGGCTGGGAACCTCTGCCCAGGGCCCGCGGACCTCCCCTGGTTCCCTGGGCCTGGGGGAGCTTGGCATCCCGCCGTTCTGCCCACACACCCACCCCCTCCGTTTCTACCATTCACAGTAAATTTCATTGCAGACGATGGTTTTCAAAGAGCAGCATTATAAAAGAGCGAGCCAGGCAAATTGGTGGACTTATTTTCTATCACTTTAGTGGTCCTTAAACTTTTAAAAACTTCTTTCCCTGTTATTTTTTCTTTCCTCTGAAAGTATTTTTTACTTATGTATAATTGCACTACTAATACTGACACATTTTGTTGTTTAAAAAGAAAGCACACACTGAGTGTCTTTTGTGCATGACCGCTGCAGGTGAGTAGATGTCGAGCTGTCATTTTCCTTTTAGCCATGGCATGGCGTTTCACGGCAGACTGTCATAATTATGTTAACTGTTCCATATTGATGAACAAGCCTGCTCCTCTCTCACGACCAGTTTCTAGCGTTTGCCAGGCCGCCGGTTAGGCTCCTGGTGTTGCGTGGCTCTTTGGAGCTGAAATGGCTAAGATCCTTTGCCCTTCATCAAGAACCCTAAACCCTAAACTGAGTCGAGGTTGGTCCCGGGATAAGCTCAGGGTGTGGTCGAGGGAGCCGGGAGCCAGGCCCTGCAAACGGCCATCGTCGCTGGCACTGGCGAGGGGGCTGCCGAGGTGCAGGCGGATCCCGGGGCACGGTGGGCAGTCTTTGGTGGGGTGGGCTGCGGAGTCCCAGCTCAGACCCTGTCCTCAGCAACTCCAGAGACCACCGGAGCAGTCCGAACCCTGGTGTCTGTGTGTGCCCAGAGAAAGAACAAAACGCCACCCAAACAATCCTTTCTCTTGTGAGTGAAGGTTACAAGTTTTCTGTTTCAAATCTGATGGCATTCTTTTTCCCCCTTTCTTTTTCCTCTTTCTGTTTTCATTTGCCAACCTAAGGGGCTAGAGTGATTTCTTTGAGCCTAATGATGGGGAAGCTTAGAATAGAGCTATTATCTTTAAACACCTTTTGAAATACTACCCTCCTGGTGTCTGAATTAGGTTGAACTGGGGTCGGATTTAAAGCTTAAATATCTGTTTTAGCAGCAACAGCAAATATGCCGAGATCTGTGCGCATTTGCTCGGTAATTATATGGATGGTATGAAACAGCGTAAAATTAATAAGAATATAACTGATATTAATGGAGTGATTGAATAGGGGCTGGGCATAGAGCTAGATGCCTCTCATGCATTTTGAATTCAGATGTACCTAAAGGTCAGAAAGCATAAAAATTTAGCAGTAGTATCAGGGGAGTTTTTGAGTAAATGTCCTAATGAAAACAGAGCAAAGGGCATTGGCAACAGATTATTTTGTCGTAAAAGTCCATTGTGACTTTGAGTTTTGTTATAACTTAAAAAATACTATCTAATGTCACATGCATTTCCAGCTTAGTTTATTCTAGGTCTGCTTTATTATGGTGATAAACCAGATTTCTTTGGAAGTATTCTTCAGTTAGCCATGATCAAGATGACACAGGAAATGTCTTTCTCCCTTAATTCTGAATTAATGTGTTTTACCCTATATTGAAGAATAAAAAACTATTAAACTCCCATGGCTTTGGTTACTGTCTAGGACTCAGGGATCATATTCTCTTTCTCTTAAGCTTGAAGATGAGTTTGATATCCTGATTCCTTCTGTAACTCCCTCCTTATTTTTCTAGGTGACATCAGAGGTTTGTGGTCGACAGAGGTGGGTGTTTTGAACCAAGGAAGAAGGAAAGGAAAAGAGGTGAGTTGCCCACGGTAACTGAGCACAGCCAGCCTCCCTGCGGCCCTTCTTGCTTTGGGGGTTTTGCTCTTTATGTGGCATGGCCCTCTCGCCCTGAGCGCCCTGCCCTGCCAGCCCAGGACGAGTGGTGATGGGCAGAAGCTTTGCAGTGAGCCATCAGAGCAGGGCTGGAGATGCAGGTCAAAAAGCATGCACAGGCGTCCTGATGCATTCAGGTCAGGCTGCGTTCTTATGGCCTTCCTCAGATGATCTCATTTCCATCTCTTACCACCCTGTTAGACCCAGCCTAGGGCTGAGCATCCCACGGTCCCATTGTGGGGGAGCCAGGAGTCCAAGCCAGAGCCTGCACCTTCGACCACTGTGTTCTGGTGCTGTTTACAGAGACATGAGTTGTCCCAGCTGCCCAGGGCCTCCTGCATCTGCTCCTGCTGCCAGCCCTTCACACGCAGAGTCTACTCAGGGTGCAAAGTTCTTGTAGTCTGCAGGCAGAACCATCAGGCAGGTGACTTCAAAGCCGGCAAGTCCAGGAGATACAGGAACAGGTGGATTGCACCTGCTGGCCATCAGGAGAGCAGAGACTGGCTGTGGGATTAAACAGGATCTATTGGCTTTCCCAAATGTTGCCACTCGAAGGCTGGTCCTACTAAAGCAGGGTGTGAGGCCAGAGTGGCTCCCTGACTGCAGGGACTGGTTTTGCCAGTAGATGTCTGGATTGCCCCAGCCCCGGCCACTGCAGGTGTAGGTACGCTGCAGTGATGCCCACGTAGCCGAAGCCCAGAGCCTGGGCATGTTTGGAGATGACAGAGCATCCCTGGTTGTCCTGCAGAGCCTGGTGGGAGGGGCACTGTCGATGAAGAGCAGAGCTTTGGACCTGGGAAGATTATGTTACTGAGTTGCTACCATTGTACTTGCGGAGTGGGAAAAAGTGTGGATTTGGGAACCTGCCAGCCTGGCTGCAGATCCCACTTCTCCTCCTTCCTTGCTTTGGGACCATGGGCTGGTGACCGTCACCTCTTTGGACTTTCCACATCTCTAAAATGGCTTTACTCAAGAGGGCCCCCACCCTATTGGGAGGCAAAACGGGAGAGTGCAGACTTCAGTGCCTTGCACCTTGCCTGGGCCCTGCTAAAATGTGCGCTGAGTGCCGGCCGTGATTTCATCTGACTAGCTCTGGACGAGATCTTGGCATATTGCGAAGCCTCAGTTTCCTCGTCTGTAAGGTGGTGCTGAGTCCCCTCTCCTCAGGGAGGGTTGAGAGTGGAATGAGGTTACACAAGTTAAAAGTCCTAACAGATCCCTGTGGTTCCCTCCTTTCTCCTAGATTAGAAGGAAGGTGGCTGATGGCTTTGACTCCTCCATCCAATAGAATGCTAAGTCCTGACAATTACCCCACAGCGATTTTCAGGTTTCATCCTTCTCCTCCCTTCTCCCAGCCATCCCTCTGCTCTTGGCTTTCATAGCCCAAGCTGGGATACCCACAAGGGGCTCCAGCGTTTGGACTTCCAGTCTTTTCTCCCCATATCATCCTATTTGTGCCTTCCTAAGCCTCTTTCTTAAACCTGGTATCCATCATGTCACTTCTTCATGAAAAAACCCGTCATGGTTCTCTATTATCCCACCAACTCCATCTCCTGGAGCATTCAGGAAGTGATACTGCCCATCACTTCCACTCACACTGGCATCTCTTCAGCCCAGCTGTCCTGCTCTGTGTCCTAGCCCTCAGACCGGGGTGCCTCGCCGTCTTAAAACCCGTGACCAGTGAGGCCCTGGGGGCTGGCCGCACCTCCACCCGCATGTATCTCCCCGCTCTTCCTCTCTGAGCTGCCCAGGTCCATAGTGGGTCTTGTCAGAAGGCCCTACTTGGACTTCCCGTGCTTTCTTGGCTCTGCCTCCCCAGCTGGCGCCTCAGAGCCCCGGGCTGGTGGCTGGGGGTTGTTACTTGGTCGTTTCGTTCAACTCATCGCCTTGTCACTGCTCATCCTTGGGTCCTGCACAGACTAGAGGACTTGATGGTGGTGTGGATTGACTGGCGGGAGGATGGGTTGGAGAGGAGAATCGGCTGGTTGGGTTATTCCTCAGCTGTTGTCTGGATTTGGGTGGCTGGCGGGTTGTGTGTAGGGAGTAGGGGAGTCGATGAGTGGCTCCCGGGGGATGTCCAGGGATGTCGCGGGCACTGCCTTTCAGAGCAGCACCCACACCTTCGCCCGCCCTCCGCCCCCTTGCCCCAGGCCACCCCGACCTGAATGCCAGTTCTGTACAAGCCACAGCCCCTTCCTCCCTTCTGAACGGCAGCAATTCCTTGTTCATTCATTCATTCATTCATCTAACAAATATTTATGGAGTGTCTACAAAGTGTCAGGGACAGTTCTAGGCGGCAAATGGGGTTTGGGATACGCATGACCAAAATAGCTGCGACCGCGACCTTGCGCTGCTTTACCTCTAGTAGGGCGAGAAGGGGATACACAGTGAAGACAGGAAGTTAGTAACTTACCTATGATGTAAGAAGGAGCTTTTATTATGGAACGAAAATAAAAATAGAGGCAGGAAAGAAGGCTAAGGTGTGCGGGGTGGGGGTAGCGGGCAGGTTGCAGTGTCGAACAGGGTAGACGCCGCAGGGAGAAGGTGGCATTTGAGCACAGACTCGAGGAGGTGAGGGAGCGAGCCATGTCAGTGTTTTAGGAAGGCGCATCCTGGCCAGCGGGAACAGCTACACCCAGGCCAAAGGCAGGAGCAAACCTGGCATATTTGAGGGACGCCGACGCCTGGGTGGGTGGAGTCGGAGCGTTGAAAACCGAGCCCCTCAGGGAATGCCTGCACCCTGCTTTGGGAGACTTCTCCATCGCCCACGTCTATGGGGGAAAGATGGGTGAGGGCCGTCGCCATGGCCCCCTTCTGCCTGGTGGGGCCTTGGAAATGAGGGTGTGCTGTTGAAAATGCTCAGAGAGGGGAAGGGGCGCTGGGAGGCGTCGGGCCTTTACCTGCAGGCGTCTCCCAAGGCTGCTGGTATCTGAGTGGCTTCACCAAGCGGCTAAGCCTGGGCTCAGAGGAGGGCACTTTCCTACCCAGCGCCTTGCGTTCTTCTACCTCCAGGCGGACCAGTCGCCCAGGTGGAGCAGGTGCCTCCTGCTGGTGTTAGCACGATGCCTGGGCCCCCGGAGAAGTGCTCGTTACCCAGGGCATTACGCTCTGGCCAGCTTGCATTTATTTGATGTACTTTCTTTCAAAGAACTGCCGTGTGCATCACCGTCTAGCCCCACGGTCTCCCGGGCGAGATGGACAGGAGGAGGGACTGTCTTTGCAGGGGCCCAGCGAGGACTCACTCTTTGCTCAGGTCCTTCTCCCTGCGTGTGGCTCAGATGATGCTCTGCCTTAGCCGTGATTGAGAACCGAAAAGCGGGGGCTCGGGGGCAGGCAGCAGGTCCCGGCACTGAGCGGCAGTGGAGGTGATCTCACCTGCAGGCGAGCAGGCTAAGGGGCTCGCAGATGGAACGTCCCCCGAGTCCAAAAGTGAGTCCCTGCAGCGGGCTCTGTCCTCTCCGCCCCCCCCCCCCGTCACGCCAGGACACGGGGTCACGGGCCAGGCCTCATGACTCACTCGGGGTGGAGCTGCTCTCCTCCTGGCATCTGTACCCTGGGTGCTATCGACGTCGCCCGCCTGGCCGCCTTCTTAGATGGTATGTGCGAGACGTGTGCGACGGGGAAAGCCCCTCGCGCTCGGCGAGTGCTGAGCAAAAGCCAAGGCTTCCGCAGACAGATTTCAAAATTCAGTTTGGAAAGTCCGGGGGGCTCCACGGAGGTGACACAGCCGCAGCCTCAGCTTCCCGAGCGCGGGGGGAGCCTCTGCGATGCTTGAGAGACAGGGGAGGAAAGGAGGCTCTCTGGAGAAGGGCGCTTCGTGTCGTCCTATCCAGACGAGCGAGCGAGTTCACCCAAAAGGCCAACGGCTGGCGGCGTGTCAGATTTCCCCACACACCCGGCGCTCGGCTTCTGCTGTCATTTCTCCTCCTTTGGTTTTCATCTTTTAACGAAAGAAATAGTGTCATCTCTTCTCCGCCTGTCAGTCTCCCACCTGCCCGCAGCCCCTGGCGGTGAGAGCCTCCTGCTGTCCCACCTGATGTCATCTGTGTTTATCGTCTGTTTTAGAAACCAGGTAGTGAGAGGGACTTCCTGGGGATTTAAAAAAAAAAAAAGTAAATCCACAGACTATTTCAGTTAGTTTTTTTAATCCCCTGTTTTTTAAAAATTTTTAATTTTTTTACTTTTGTGTTTTTCTTTTCTATTACTCTCTCTTTAATGAAAAGAAGAAAAAATGTGAGCAAGATCGTGTGAGAGTGGGGAAAGGAGGATTAGCCAAAACGATGATGTGTCTCTTCTCAGATGGTGCTTACTTGCCGTCTCTCCAGGAGAGTGGTCTGGAGAGGTTGACTGCAGAGCCCCTTACACGCGAGCCCCGGCGCCAGGAGCCATGGCCTCCACCGCCAGCCCTGCCACCCTTCTGCCACGTGAAGTAAGGGAGCACGTGAACTGCCACGGGGCTCAATTTACCCGCCTTCAGCTTCTGTCCTTCCCAAGTGTGAGGAAGCTGACTTGTTGCATCACTCTTTTGTCCTTTGGGCCATCAGGCCTGGAACTTTCTGCGTCTAGTCTTCTTTGTTTCCAAATGGGGGGCTGGAGAGGCCTGAGAGTAATGCTTTGGGGAAAGGGCAAAGGTAATGTAGAATTAGCCAAGCCTCAGGCAAGGGTGTCCACCTGTCTGGCCCTCTCTCTCCCTGATAACCCTCCCGACTTGTCCTGGGACGCTGAGCCCACTGTCTGGATGGAGAGAGCGGGGCGAGGAGGGGGCTGGGGTGGAGGTGGAGTCCAGGGGACATCATCTGGCCCAGAGGATGGAGGACCAGCTCCACGGGGCCCGGGGACCTGGGAAATAGGTAGAGCTAAGGTATCGACATGCAGGTTAGCGAGTTATTGGCCAAGATGCCAGAGCCTGTGTGAAAGGGTCGGCCTCTGGGTGCCTCCATCTGCTAGCAGCCTGGTAAAGAGACATGACTCACTTCCAGTCCCGAACAAGAACTCGCAAGGTTCGGCCGCCAGCACCTGTCTCGGACGTGGTTAGTTATTAATGCTGCCAGGAAGGGTGTGATGGGAACGCTGGCCCGGGTCGATGGAGGTGGCCTGGCTTTCGGCAGCTCACACCTATCTGCTCGCCTGCCCCAGATGCAAAGAGCCCACGCACGTCTTGGTTGTACAGTCTCCCGAGGCACCCCTCAAGGATGCACATTCCAGAAGGGATGGTTTGGTGAGCAGAAACCAATGCTGCCCCCTCTGCCCGCTGGGAGGTCAGGTCAAAGGAGCCAGTCTGAATCCGGCACTCCAGAGGAGTGGGCTGCGGATGGCGGGCCCTGCTCTGCCTCGCCCTGGGGTCAATCTGAGATGCCATGATTGCCTTTGGGTGGCATGGGCTCTGTCAGGTCAGGGGGCCCCACCCACAAGGAAGTCTGCCACCTCCCATGGAAGTGCCTGTCCTGAGGGTCATGACCTCGGGCCTCTTGCTTCACTCAGCTCTGAAGTCACCCCACCATCCCCTGCGGCTGCTTGGTGAATTAGAGTGCCCAGCTTGTCAAGCCTCTGCAGGGCAGGTTGGGAAGCTGGGAGTCCAACCAGCCCTGCTGTCTCCTCTTCCTCTCTCCTTGCCTGAAAAGTACAGGAGGGCTTCTCCTCCAGGATCCCAGAGGGCATGCTTCACCGCGCTTGGAGAGGCCCAGGCCAGGTACAAGCCAGGACAACCCCTGCCACAGCCACCCCCGCCCCCCTTCCAAACTATCAAGCAGAACGAGGAAGGCTGACTGAACAGGAAGAGGTAGGGGTTTTAGCCAGTCAGGCTCCCCAGTGGACAAAAAGGAAGCCCCAGGCCCAAAGGGAAGAGAAGTCCCCCACCATGGCCGTCACCTTTCCAAAGCCCTAGAGTACTTGTTGGCAGTCCAAGAGAGCAGGGCCACTGTTTCTCTGCCTGTTCGTATGGACAGAGCACTGGGCTAGGGCTTGGGCATGGACTCACTACCTGGATGGCTGCGAGCAAGTCATTGAATAAGACAATTTTCCCATCTGTTAAGTGGGAATAATAACTCCTTTCATGGTCACTGGAGGGCGGGCTGAGATCCTGGGGCATGGGGTGAGGCTTTATGAGTGGTTAGGGGCCACCCAAATTGGTTGAGGCTCCAGGGTGCTTATGGTGATTAGCAACAAAGCAGGACCTGAGGTCTGTGCCCCACTGGGAGGGTGGCTCTCCAGGGACCCACCTGGGACTTAAGTGCCTCTCAGGTCTCCCACGGCTGATAACTCACCAGCCTGGTGGGTGTGCTTCGCCTGGGCTCCAGTATTCACAGACAGCCTGTCCTTGGGCTGCTGCAGGGAACAGCTCCTCTGCCTTCTCTTCCTTTCTTAATCTGCCAGGCAGGACTGAAAGTAGATCCTAAGGCTCTATCTGTTAGGTTTTCCTGAGCAGAGACCTCCAGGACCCTCCATTTGCCTGGATGGGAACTCCGGCGGCACGAGCCTGCTGCACAGTCAGCCTAACCATTGGGGTGCTGATTTAGGGGTCTCCCTGGTTTGTCACCTGCTTGCCATCAAAGAAGAGAGAGGTACGCAGGAGTGTCGGCTTTTATCCCATAGTGCAGTCTTCCAAGGCGGTGGTCAATAAATATTTATTGTAACTACAGCTCGCCCACTTCTTAGCATTTCCTTTTTCATGATTCATTTTGCCCGGTAGAGTTCCATGTGTTCACGGAAATGAGGAATGCTGATATCTAAGGGGGCATCCTTGCTAGGGCAACAAGCCTTTATTTAGTGCCTTCGCAGTGCTGAGCACTGTGCCGTTTTTGTCACACGGTCCTTGCCCTCATAAAATCTTAACTCTTTTGGACCACCCAATTTCACCTCCCACCCAGACCCAGGGTCTCTTCTAAGTCTTTCCGGATGGGCGCTCTCTTCTTGGAACATTTCTGACAATGGAGAATTTTTTCTCTCCCGGGGCCACCCACTCTAACATTGGCAATTCCGATTGGTGAGAAGCCCTTTCATTTAGGGAGCCTCCATCTACCTCTACACATTTCCATCTGTGGATCCTACACAGTGAACAGTGTCTTTGTGGCTCAATCGTGAGGTGCAGACTCCCCCAAAATTTTAAAAAGCGATTGATCCTCGGGGTCTAGAAGGATCAGAGAAGAACTTGCAGAGTTGCTGAGACTTGGAGGAAAATTTAATTGAATTAGAGCGAGGGGGTTGCTAAAGGCCCTGTCCACCCAGAACTTCAGACTGCGACCTCACTGGGAAAGAAGGTCTTTGCAGATAGGATTAGTTAAGGGCCTCGGAATGAAATCACTCTGGATTTAGCGCGGGCCTAAACCCAATGACTGGTGACCCTGTAAGAAGAGGAGAGGATGTAGGCAGACACAGAGGAGAAAGCCACGTGAAGATGGAGGCAGAGACTGGAGCGACGTGTGTACAAGCCAAGCAGCGGCACGGCTGGCCGGTGGCCACCAGAAGCTGGGAGCGAGCCTGGGACCAGTTTCTCCCTCGAGCCTCCAGAAGGAGCCAAGCCTGCTGATAACACCTTGATTTTGGACTCCCGGCTTCCTGAGCTGGGCGAGAAGAGTTCTGTTGTTTGGAGCCACCCAGTTTGTGGTCATTTGCTACAGTGGCCCTGGGCAACGCAGACACCGTCCAGCCATGAGGAGCAGTATTAGGGAACGGGGGCAGAAGTGACCAGCTCTGTGGGGGACGGGGAGAGACAGAGCTGAGGTGATGGGCCAGGGAGACTGGGCTGCACTGGTTTTGGGAGTTGGCTGTAGGACAGAGGGTCTGCAGACAGATGTGCTGTGGGTCCTGGGGCCGCGAGGCGAGGAGCCCAGAAGGGTACCGGTTGGACCCCCTGACTCTGTTTGATCTCTGTCGACTAACTTGCCCCCACTTCCTGCTTCTCTATTCATGGAAAGGGCTGGAACCATCCTGACCCCGGCACTGTTCTGCGTGTGAATACATAATTTATGCAATGCAGAGGTAGTTAGAAGATGCGTGCTGTTAGAAACATTTCTAACAGGCCAGGGAAACCCTTTGAATGCACATGCAGCTATATGCTGGGAATCCTTTATTGTTCAATAACGCTTCAACATTTTTATGGCCATTTAGTATTTCACCACAGGACTGTGACATAGCTTTATTGAATGGCTCTTTGATGTTTCCAATATTTTTTCTTTTGCTGTGGAATAGTAGCTAGAATGTTCTTGTCAGCACTCGTTTCCTATAGCTACCAGGACAAATCACCACACACTTGGTGACTTAAAACAATGCAAATTTATTCTCTTACTTTTCTGGAGGCCAGATGTCCAAAGTGGCTCCTCTGGGCTACAATTGGGTTGCTGGTGTGGCTGGTTCCTTCTGGAGGCTCTGAGGGGAGGGAGAGTCGTCTCCTGCCTCTTCCAGTCGGTGTTGGCTGCTGCGTTCCTTGGCTGGTGGCCGCAGCCCCCCCAGTCCCTGCCTCCGTGGTCACGTGCCGCTTTCTCCTCTTCTGTGTGAGTCTCCCTCCTCCTCCCTCTTTCAAAGACACTTGTGATTATATTTAGGACTCAGCCCGATAGTCCAGGAGAATCTCCCCAGCCCCACATCCTGCACTTAGTCACACCTGCAAGGCCCTGTGTCCTATAAAGGAATATTCGCAGGTTCTGGGGATTAGGTTGTGGATATCTTTTGGGGGGCATTATTCAGCCAATCACAATGCCCACGAATGCTTTCTCACAATTAACTCCTACAAGTGGAAATCCAGGGTGAAGAGGCAAGGCTTCCACCGTGTGAAATGTTTGGCCAACGTGTTCCGTGTTAAGGAGATTTAGCTGGCATCCTCGTTGCTGTCCCTTTAAGAGCCTTTCTTCAGTTCTGCTTGGAGTCAGGTTGGGGGGTGGGGGAGAACTCTAGATTGAAATCCCCATTACAGGAATCATTTAAAGTTCGCCTCTAGGAAGCTTGGGGCTAATGAGATAATTCCCATTAGGAGAGGAAGGAAATGAAGGTGGCCTGACATCCTTTCTGTCTCTAATTTATATGATTCACTGAAACCTCCCCCTCTCCCTTCCCTGGGGCCTCATCCTTGGGCTGCCCCTTTGAATTCTGGTTCCTCTGTCCACCCTGCTTTCTCCCAGCTCGGCCTGTGGTTTCCAGCAAGTCCCGGCATGCCAAGGAAGCTGGGAAAGACTGCCTTTAGCCGAGATGAGGCATCTGGGCCCTTTTCTTGGCAGCTGTGCCCGAGAATCTGTTCTTTGCCTCTTTCCTCGCTTTTCCCAGAGCCTCACCCCAAGTCCCCTCCCCCAGCGGGGATGGGGCCTGGTGCCTGTGGGGCCAAAGGAAAGAGCGGAGCCTTGGCCAGAACACAGGCGGGCTCCAGGGGACCGAGAGGCCAGGTCTGCCAAGATCTTGTTTGTTCCCTCTCCCCCCAACTTTTGGGGGGAGCGGAAGGGAGAAAAAGAGAGAGAACAAGAGAGAGGTCGTTCTCTTCCTGTTTTGCTCTGCTGCCTACACTTTTGGTTAAAGCACTCTGCAAACATGAAAATCTAGTTTGGGTCTTTAATTAGAATAGTGTGAAGTAGCCCAAAGTTCAGGGTTTTTTGAAGTTCAGATCAAACCCTGGAAACACATCTGGGGGCCAAAGAGAGAGAGACACCCATATCATCTGAAAGCAGATTGCTATTACCTGTTGCCCATCTCGATTATTAGACACCCTATCTCATCTTGACCTGCGGGGGGCAATTCTGACTACCCCTCCTCCGTGCCCCCCCCCCACACACAGAAAGAGGCGTGGCCCTCTCCTGCCCTGTGGTTTCTTTTCCTCCTCTCCCCCACCCCGAAGGAGGCCATATGGTGGAGTTCCGAGGCAGGGCCGAGGGCCAGAGCGGCTCAGGCCCTGGGGACCGGCCGGCAGCCCTGATGCGCCGTGTGGGTGGCCCGTTCTGTGAGCTTGCTGCCTGACCTCCCAGTGCCTCTGTGAGCCCAGCTGCAGCCTTGGGTAGCAGCCTGGCCCCGCTGCGACAGGACCGTGCTGAGGCCGTGCTTCCCCAGGCACCTTGGCGCACAGGCAGCCAGCTGCCAGGCTGGGCCCGGCCCGGAATGGGCAGATGAGAGGGGGCCCCAGTGGGCATCGTTTCCCATCGGGTTGGCCGAACCTGACTTTTCAGGCTGTCATGTCTCTAAGGAGAGCAGGACAGAGGCAGGCAAAGCAGGGGCTCGAGGAGGAGGACGCAAGTTAGAAAGATAAAAGAAACAGGGCAAGATCGAGGCAAAGCGCAGAGGACAATTGTGCATTTCAAAGTGAAATCAGAGCAAAGCTAGTGTTCAGATTTTCCTCAACTGTGAAACAGAGTCTGGCCAGCTCTTCACCCAGGGTGGCTTTGCTGCTTTACGAGGACTCCATGGGGTGGGCTTTGTCACCTGTATACATCTCCATTCCAAATACAACAACCTTATTGGTTAAATAAGAGATCACGGAGGAGCAGAGGATGGGCTTGGACTTTCACACACTTCTTAGGCATGACCTGTACCAGGGAAGTAACCATGGAAGTGGTTTAGTGCCCTTCCTTCCTTGGTAATGTGCTTTTTTTTTTTTTTTAAATAGAGATAGTGCTTTAGGGAAATACAGTAATAATGACAAATACTACTTTTACAGCATCTTTAGTATTTAGCTCAGTCCCCACCACCCTATGATGGGGTAAGCACTCAGGCTGGCTAAAGAGAAAGGAGGTAACTTGCCCAGGATCCTACAGCTAGTAGGAGGCTGATCCAGGATCTGAGCCCTGAGCTGACGTCACATCGTTAAGCCCAGCGTCTCCAATGACACGGGCTCCCAGGAGTGTTTTCCCGTTGGCAGGCATGAACGTGGTCTGACCTCAGCGCCGTATCACTCCCACACTTGTAAGATAACTAGCCTGTGTTGCCAGTGATGCATTCATTCATTCGTCATTCATTCATTCACGTGCCTCTTTGGTGTGAGGCGTTAAGTTTGGTGTTAACAGTGCAAAAAGGAAAATGTGGCTGGTGCTGGCGGACGACAGACCCACACCATGGGGCTCAGAAGAGTCAGGGAGCTCAGAGCCTGCTGGCACCCACAACCTTCGGGTGCACGTGCTCCTTCTCTCCCCTCTCACTGCGCAGTCTTCCGTGGAGACCCAATCCAGACCATTCTGAGGTCTTGCTGTGTCCCCACAGACTTGGTGGCCCTCACACAACTGGGCAGAGGGGCAGAGGAGCTCCTGGTGGCTGCAGTGAGCCCGTGTCTCTGTCCCCTGTCTCCTCATTGTTCCCACAGTGCCAGCGCTATTTGGCCCAGCCCCTCCCTCCCCCTTTGCTGTTGTTAAATGGGCCATCTGACAAGGGGAAGGGGAAGGGCCTTGGGATTGGCTGTTGGGGGGCCCCTGAGGGACAGATTGCATGATGAAGGACAGAAAGGAGTCCGGGGCTGCGGTGCCTGTTATCTTTAAGTCCATCTTTGGGAACAATTGCTGGGGATAAACAAGGGATCCAGGGCCACTGGCTCGGGAGGGTCTTTGATCTACTTATAAGTGAATGCTTTTCAACAGAGAACCACAAAGCGGCCCCACCCAGGCCACAGAGATAACAGGCTGGTGCAATCGCAAACCACCGGCCCCTTGATAATGCCGAGTTTTATTGAGGTCTGGTTTTTGCCCAATAGGAACACACCCGGCGGGCATCAAAGGGATCAGGCGTCACCTTGTGCAAAGAATCCTGGGCCCTCAGGTGTGTGCGTGTTGGGAAGGGTGTGTGTGGCTGTGTGTGCACAAGCCTGCCCGTTGGCAATTACCTTCCTATAGCTCAGAGGCCACCAGCCCCTGGGGGGGCCTCCTTGACAAGTCATGAGCTCCATTCCCTTGTCCCAGCCGGTCCAGCTCCTAAGATGTCCCTGCAGGTTGTAAGGTAACATCTTGAGTCATTTTGTCCTGACTCTAAGTCCCAAAGGTGGTTGGTATAAGAAGATTTTAAAGGAGAGATGAGGTGGGAATTTAGAGAAGACAAGGGCTGAAAGCCTATGATTCAGGAATCTCAGGCTTGTTCCTTTGCAATCTTTTGAGAGTTTTTGCATTACTTGGGAAAAAGTCCAGGGATGTACAGTGGGAGAAATGGGATGCAGGAGATGATTGGAGAATAAAGGGGACACCTAAGTCTTTGGCATGAAATGCCAGTTTATGGATGAACTGGCTAGGGTGTGGGCTTGGGGGAAATGTCATCTTCCCACTTGCCCCCAGGCTGTCCCTCTTGGTTGCCTCCTATTTTATCTGGGCAGCCAGGATGTTGTGCATCAAGAACTGGTCTCCAGAGACTGGAACAGAGAAACACCACAGTACAAAAGAAACATCTGGAAGCTTTTTAAGCTTTATTTTTTTCAACACATTTGCAAGAGTCAGGACATTTGCACATGAGGTTTATAGGCTGGAGAGAACCCAGGGATTTTAGTCAAGTGGGAGAGAGATTTTGACTTGGTGGGGAAAGAGGGGTAGGGCAGGGAAAGGAAAGTAGGAGTATTAGAAATGGCCAATACCAGAAGCAATATCCTCTAGTTTTTGGATGCTCATTGCAAACAGAAACCTGTTAAAAGTACCTGGTAACAGAAAGGGATATGGAAAGGGACCTGAGTTCCTTGCCTCTCTGGTACCACTGGATGGCCCAACTGGATTTCTTCTACTTTGTCCCAGTCAATTGTATTAAGTAAACTAAAGATGAGAAGGCAGAAACCCTGGGAAAGAATGGGAACATGTTGGCCCACCCCCATCCCTCTGTAGACCCACTGGGAGTTGGCTTTTTCCATACGGTTTACAAACTCACAATTCCCGTTCTCTTGTCTTTCATTTGGGTAACCAGGTGGTGCAGAAATGGGAAGGGGACAAGGCTAATGGTTGGGAAGCTGTTTCATTCTGGTGCTGCGGTGACTTGGTTTACCTAAGATTGTGAGAGCACTGGAAGCTTCCTCCTTGTTCTTCTCCCCATAGCTTGCTGTCCTCTTCCTCTCTCTACCTCCCCTCTTGTCCTCCAACAGAGGCTCACCTCTTTCTTCTCTCTCTTCCTCCTCCTTTCTCCGATCTTCCCCACTGCCTCCCTCTGATGACATTTTGGACTTCATGATTTTGGCCAATGGAAACAAGGATAAGCCTGGCTCAGCGTTTTAGCAGGCCAGGCTGGGAACAGAATAAGGAAGGAAAAAGCCCCAGCCAGAGGACAAATTTGCAAAAGATTTAATCTTTTGTTTTGAGGAGTCAGAGCATTAACCTATCAACCTGTTTATCTCTCTTTGTTGCTGATTTCTCATTTTATTCCTTCTTCCCTCCACCACAGCTCAGTTATGGACCCCTGGCCAAGCTTATTTGCAGGGCCACATTAAATATTTGTGAAATCACAACTCGCTCAGAGTGGGTTCTTGGGAGGTGATACTGGTTTCAATGCCAGGAGTTTTACCAATTGGAAGGAAAATTGAGGCTCCCCATCTCTTAACAGGCCCCACTGTCATATCACTGTATTAAGACAGCTCTTTTGTGGGGTGAGCTCATGTTTCTAGCACTTCGTGGGAGCTGGCTCTTTGTAGGCTGTGTTTATTAGGGGAGGAAACGAGGCTTCCGTGGTGGTTCAT